>JAJPUD010005317.1:46952-106951 GCA_023553655.1 Myrmecobius fasciatus
TTTTTTTTTTCCATAAAAATTATTGAAAGTTTCTTACTGCATTGAAGGTCCTTCAACTCCCCAAAATATGATACTCTGTCTTGCTAGGTAGTTAATTATTGGTTGTAACCCCAGTTCCTTTGCTTTTGGAATATAGTATCCAGGTCCTCTAATCCTTTATTATACAAGCTGTCAGATCCTGGGGACTTTTGACTGTTTCTCCTTGATATTTAAATTGTTTGTCTAGCAGTAGGACAGTATTTTTAACTTGAGTTTATAGTTCTGGAGTTTTGCAACAATATTCATTGGGTTTTCCTTGTGGGATCTCTTTTTGAAGGTGATCGATGGATTCTCTCAATGACTACTAACTCCTCGTTTCTAGAATAATGGGGCAGTTTTCCTTGATGATCACTTGAAGAATGCTATCCAAGTTCTTTTTTTGGTCATGACCTTCAGGCAGATCAATGGTTTTTAAATGGTCTTTTTTGGATCTATTTTCCAGGTCAGTTGTTTTTTTCCAATGAGGTATTTTACATTTTCTTCCATTTTTTTCATTATTTTTAATTTGTTTGATTCTTGATGTCTCATAGAATCATCATCTACTATTTTCTCCTTTCTAGTTTTTAATGTGTGATTTTCTTCAGTTAGTTTTTGTTAGTTATTTTTCCTTTTGCTTAATTCTAATTTTGAAGGTGTTGCTTGCTTTAGTGGATTTTTTTTGCATTTGGCCAATTATGTATATATATATATATATATATGTATATATATATATATATATATATATTTTAAGGAATTACCTTCCTTTTGCAAGTTGTTGACTCTCTCTTACATACCTCTCGTTTCTTTTCTCATTTTTTCTTCTACCTCTCTTATTTGCCTTTTAAAATCTTTTTTGAGCACTTCTAAGAAGCCTCTTTGTACTTGAGACCAATTCATATCACTCTTTGTGATTTTCTCCATGGATATTTTGTCCTCATCTGAGTTGGTATTTTGGTCTTCTCTGTCACCATAGTAGCATTCTATGATCAAGATTTCTTGCTCATTTTCTTTCCTGTTCTTTTGGTATTTCCTTTTTTTTTTTTTTTTTTTTTTTTTACTTTTATGGTTGAGCTCTGCTCCTGAGGTAAAGGGAGTGCTGTTCCAAGTTTCATGTGCAACTCTGAGCCTTGGCTTTGAGCAGAGGAACTCCTTGCATTTTCAGAGGGTAGCTTTGCTTGCTCTTTTCAGAAAACAGTTTGGTTTCCCAGAGTTTGCCTTTTGAGCCGGTACTGAAAGCTGCCCCACTGATCTGCTCTTCTACTGAACCAGGACTGAGCATCTCAATTGGTGATTTGCTGTGATTAAGGCCCTTTCACTGGCTTTCCCAGACTCTTTCTGAGATAGGCTGAACATTCTTTTCACCTCAGTAAGAATGACCTTTCTTGAAGTTTTCCAATCTGTCTTGAGCTAGAGAGTGGTTTCATTCCATCAGAGTGTTAAGAAGTTTGGCTTCGTGTGGTTTTCCAGCAAAACAGGGAGAGTTTGATCAGCTTCCTGGCTTCACTCTGCCATCTTGGTTCCACCCCTGAAAGTTCAATCAAACTTTTTAAGGAAATGCCTATAACCTGCGTTGAAGAATCCTCATTTGCCATCCTAAGATATCAGCAGCTATTGTCAAGACTATAATGTGGTAAGTAGGATAAATCCCAGAATTTGTTTATTCAGAAATCTGTATAGGCTAAGAACTGCCAATGTATAATAAACTGGGCTAATAATTCAACAAGACTAAGATGACATGTTAGTTTACCTTTGGGAAAATGCACACTATTTTAACAATTTCAAGCTTATAAGTAAAACAAAGATCAACTAAAACAAAACAAAAAACAATGCTATTTTCCAGCAATGTGATGTAGTTACACTATTTGAAGGATTACATTTGAGCATGACCCAAAGGGCAATGGAGAGGAATGTGGCTGAATAGTCTGAAACATACTACAAAAGAAATTTCATTCAACCAGAGTGCTTCTAACATTTAAGAATGGAAGTTTTTTAAAGAGAAGAAACTGACAATTTTTTTTTTGCTTCTGTATTGATGGTATGAAATCTTGGATATAGTATAAGCTAAATAAATATGTTTTGAAATGGAATGAGTTCATTGTGTGTGATCTTGGAAAAGTCAATTAATATATCTTGTCCTCATTTTTCCTCATCTGTAAAATGAAGAGTTGGATTAATTGACATGTAAGGTCTCTTTAAGAGGTAGATAATAAATACTTTATTATCTTATTTGAATGTCATCTGTAGTATATTTAGGCATATTATAATTAATCAAGTTCAATTTTTACAATTGCAAAAAAATAAGTTGCAAAGAGACTTAAGAGCTTAAATTCACATTGATAGTTGGAAAACTCTAGTCTAGTCTTCTGAATATTATTAGCCCCAGGCTTTTCTAAAATACCATATAAAATTTGTGGGGGCAAAGGGGATAATATTATATTAGGAAGATTAATCTGGCAGTGAATATATTTGGAGCAATGATATATTGAAGCCACAGAAAACACCTAATAGCATCTTCTTATTATACCTATAGAAGGCAGAGATTAAAGACACAGGGAATCATGTACCTTCTACTGTTGCGTATGTGAGCAGGCTTTGACTCGCAAACTTGCCCCCCAAATACCTTTGTTTAAAAAAAAAGTGTGAGGGTAGAAAATGAAAGATACAGAAACACCGAGAAAGTAAGGAGATTAAGGGTAAGTTAACTGGAATACTATAGAGGTGGAGGTCACTGAAAGTCTGTTATAGAGTCATGGTGAGGAGCAGCTAAAGAGGAAGAGTGGTAAGAACACTAAATACTATTCCATGCAAGAATCAGTTCAAGACGGATCCAGCCATTCTGGAGAGCAATTTGGAACTATGCTCAAAAAGTTATCAAACTGTGCATACCCTTTGACCCAGCAGCATTTCTATTGGGCTTATATCCCAAAGAAATCATAAAGGAAGGAAAGGGCCCCACATGTGCAAGAATGTTTGTGGCAGCCCTTTTTGTAGTGGCTAGAAACTGGAAACTGAATGGATGCCCATCAATTGGAGAATGGCTGAATAAATTATGGAATATTATTGTTCTGTAAGAAATGACCAGCAGGACGATTTCAGAGAGGCCTGGAGAGACTTGCATAAACTGATGCTGAGTGAAATGAGCAGAACCAGGAGATCATTATACACAGTAACAACAATACTATATGATGATCAATTCTGATGGACATGGCTCTCTTCAACAATGAAATGTTTCAAACCACTTCCAGTTGTTCACTGAAGAAAGCCATATACACTCAGAGAGAGGGATGTGAAATGTGGACACAATATAACATTTTCATGCTCTCAATTGATGTTTGCTTGCATCGTGTTTCCTTTATCTGATTTTTCTTTCTTGTAGATATGATTTTTCTTACACAACAATGATAAGTGTGGAAATATGTATACATAAATTCAATTTGTCAAGTATTTTAATATAATTAACATGTAGTGGATATCCTGCCATCTAGGGGAGGGGTGGGGAGTAGGGAGGAAAAAATTTGTAACAGAAGGCTTTGTAAGGGTTAATGTTGAAGAATTACCCATACATATGTTTTGCAAATAAAAAAAAAGGAAAAAAAAAAGAATCAGTTCAAGAAACTGAGGATGGATGAGAGAAAACCTTAACTACAAAATTTGAAAATTATCATAGTAGCAGACATATTAATTCTCCTTGTCCTTAAAGAAAAATTCTTAAGTGACTAAAGGTGGAATGGATGATATCAAGAGTAATGGGTTTCTCTTCACTTGCTGTGAATTTCAGGCATGGGTTGGATTGGATGGTCCTTTAGGTTCCTTGCAATGCTAAAATTTGTGAAATAAATAAATCTTATCTTTCATCAAGAAATCACAGTTTAGGCAGATACTATTTGCTCAAAGAAAATCAGTGAACTGATAGAAGAGATGAGGATTTTTCAGAATTTGCATAGAAAGAGAAAAGGAGATAACTACCAAGAAGAACAGGACCTAGATATTAGAAGATACCCAAGGAGACAATGCATTAGATATAAACCAATTTACCTTAAATTTAGTCATAGAAATTTAAATTTGAAGGAACTCTTCTTCCCTCTCATTGTAAAGTTGTAAAGATTCTTCACCTTCTCCCTCCTGTAATCCTCACTCACTGTTAGGGATCTTGCTTATGCTGGATGCCATCTGAGTTATTGTTTCAATAAGTTCCTTTCTTTTGATAAAGTTGTTCCTTGAGCTATGAAAATCTCCCTAACATGCAAAGCACAATTGTCAGCAAGATAATTTACACAAGGAGACAGATAAAGGTTTCCTACAGTTTTATTTTTTTTTACCTGTTTTCAAGTCATTTGTTTCTATCTAAGTAAACCTCTAATTGGGAATTGATCTTGAATATTAGAAATTGAAAATTCAGCTTTAATTAGATGTGAAAATTAAGGTTTGCATCATACACAGCAACAACAGTATTACATGATGATCAATTCTGATGGACATGGCTCTCTGCAACAAAGAATTGTCTCAAACCAGTTCCAATTGTTCACTGAAGAAAACCATATACACCCAGAGAGAGGGAAATGAAATATGGACCACAGCGTAACATTTTCATGATCTCTATTGACATTTGCTTGCATTGTGTTGCCTTTCTCTGATTCTTTTTTTTTTCTTGTAGATAGGATTTTTCTTGCATAACTTCTCAAGCATTTCAACATTATTAACATGTAGTGGACTTCCTGCCATCTAGGGGAGGGGAGGGGACTGGGGGTAAAATTTGTAATGGAAAGCTTTGTAAAGATCAGTGTTGGGGAACTACCCATACATATGTTATACAAATAAAAAGCTTTAATAAAAAAAAAAGAAAATTAAGGTTTGTAGTTTGTGTTTAATTTGAATCTTGGAAACTGATTTCTTGGCCACAAATTTTGCCCTCAGGCAAAAATCACTAAGACGTTTCTGACAGGACATGGTGCCTTATTCTTCAAGCAGAAATCCTTGAAATTTTTCACAGAGAGAATTTATTCACTGAAAATTATACTGACCAACATTTGTATAGTACTTGGTATATAATATGTATTAGGTCTGATGGTGAGTGCTCTATAAACAAAACCTTCTCAAAAACCATCCTGAAAAGTGGATGGGCAGGACTACTAGATGCTTATCCAAACTTTCTTCATTCCCCCCCCTTTTTTTTTAACTTACTCACTTTTCAACCATATCTCATATTACATTCATTCCACTGAATTCTTCCTTGATAATTTTAGTACAAATTGTTTTTATACAAAGTTAATGACTTATTAAAGATATTTACTCTCAAGTTGCAATATTGACTATCGATATAGTAATAATAATTAATCTATTAAGTTATGGCCAAAGAGATATAATTCTGCTATTCCCTAGAAAATGTTGGCACCAAAAACTCATCAAGAGGTTCTTAGCAACAGTTTAGAAAAACTTTTGGAGTTCTAGTAAACCACTGTGAAACTTCACTTGAAAACATTTTCAAAGTATGACTTGAGCAAGGGAAAAAATTGCTTGGGTTGATAATAAAAAAAAAGGTTTATGGTAGCTAAAGTGATCGGTCCTCCACCTGGGGTCTTAGAGTAAAGAATTTTAATAGCAATGTCTCACATATTTCTCCCAGAATACTCTGAGCTATGGATTCTCTTAGGTTTTATAACAGTTGATAATATTTAATGAAGAAAAGTTTATATGATAAGATGAATGATTTTCTATGTAAGTAATTTGAGGTGTTATTGGAAATCAGACAGCTGTATGAAATCTCTGAACCCTAAGATATGATGGACAAATGAAAGGGGGGTGGGTTGCCTTTTTCCTTCACTCCTTCCCCACATACCATTGTTCTTTGTAAGACCTGCTCACTAAAGGAGTCTGCCTCCCAGTAGTTCCTGTCAATGTGTTAGCTCATCTCTTTTCTTCCACTCCTTGCACTATTCCCATTCCTCAAAATTCAGTATCTTTCTCCTTTTGGGGAGGGATTAAGTATCATCTATCTGTCTCTTCTTGTATTGATAATCAATGTTACTGATATTGTCCTGTTCCAGCAGTTCTTCAAACTCCCTTTTTGTCCATGGAATTTGTCTTGCCCAGGGATGGGGAATGTTGAAAGCAGCCATTGACCTTGCCTGTTCTTAGAGCTATGAATTGCCTTTAAAAAAAGAATGTTGTATACAGACATCAGAAGGGTCTGCCTGACTTTGAAACCAACTGATCTCATGATTGGAGCTGGTCCAAACCAATTTCCCTATTGCTGGTACTGGAGCCAGAGCCTGCCATTCTGATCAGATGTTACCTCTGCCCTCTAGCCTTCTTCAGTTTTCTTTGTGGATATTTGCTTTTTAACTAAAACAACTTATCCAAAACCTTCTCAAGGTTGTGCTTCCCATGAGAATCCCTCACTGCTGAAATGTATTGAACCCTGCTCCTTCTGTGTTCCTCTTGGACATTCAAATCCTGGTTCAACATGGTGGCCCCAGTTTACAATTCCCTTGATTCAATAAAAAAGATTCTTATTTTTGCTGTCTTCTTCTTCTTCTTCTTCTTTTTGTAGTAAATGTATTTGTTTTTAATATACGTTGTTTTATGAATCATTTTGAAAGAGAAAAATCAGAGCAAAAGAGAAAAACCATGGGAGAGATTAAAAAAAAAACCAGAAAAAAAAGTGAACATAGCATGTGTTGATGTACATTCAGTCTCCTTGGTTTTTTTTCTGGATGCAGATGGAATTTTCTGTCCAAAGTCTATTGGAATTGCTTTGGATAACTGAATGACTGAAAAGAACCAAATCTTTCATAGTAGATTGTTGCACATTCTTGCTGTTATTGTGTATCATGTATTCCTGGTTCTGTTCATTTTGCTCAGCATCAGTTCATGTAAATATTTCCAGGCTTTTCTAAAGCCAGCTTGTTCATCATTTTTATAGAACAATAATATTCCATTAACTTTGTATACCACAACTTGTTCAATTGATGGCATGTATTCATTTTACTATTCCTTGCTACCACAAAAAGATTAGCAGTTTTCCTTATATCAGTTTGTTGGTAGTCATATTTATACATCCCTGTTTTAAACTGTTTGCAAATGTTTTCATGAAAACATTCAGAACCCACTGGCTAAGCATTTTTTCCGCAATCCTGAAGCCATGTAAAATTCCAGAGAAATGTAACATACACAATTCTCATTCATCTACACATAACCCACCATCATCAATTGGAGAGAGTGTGTGTGTGCACCAACATGTTTGATATTCAAAAAACTTTTGAAGTTTTAGTAAACCACTGTGAAACTTTTCTTGAAAACATTTTCAAAATATTTCACCTTGAACAAAGGAAAAAAATGCTTGGCTTGATAATAAAAAAGGCTTATAGTAGCTGAAGTGATCAGTAACCTCTCATAACAAGTATCTTAGGATCTATGCCTGGGAGAAGAAAGGGTGAGACAGTCTCAGGAGCTTCTTCATGAACAGGAACATCCAAGAGTCTGAACAGTATGTAATGGAGTCTGAACTGGAAAGGAAAAGGGTAAAACAAACTGGATATGGAGAGGAAAAAAGCTGGGAAAGGGAGAGAGAAAAGATAAAATTTTAAAAAAGAATAATAACATTAAATTTAAGGTACTAAGTAGCAGAATCATGATAAGAATATAGAATTTCAGACTCCAGGGACAGTGTTTGGTTCTCCTCTCCCCTTTTAACATATTTCCCAAGAAAAGAGCATGCATATAGCACAATAAATCCATATTTGCATAGGTTATTTTTTCCTTGTGATCCTTATCTTTCATATTCTATCATCAAACAACTTATTTTTACAATAAAAGATACTATTCTGGGAAAATAGGAAATTGTGAACAATTAAAGATATCCAAACTGTCTGACTACTTTCCTGTGGACCATCTCCAGCTAATCACACTGTTAACTCACATTTAAATTTTATGCCTTCTCTACAAATGGGCTCTTATAAAGACAAAGATTTCAACCCAATAATAAGACATTTATCCCCATTAAAATTAATGTTATTCAATTCATCCTAACATTGTATTTTTATATTATAATCTTGCTGTCTAAAGTATTACTTATTAATTTTATCTGTGTTATCAGTCTGATTAGCCTTTTTCCAAATCATAGGAAAATATTGGACAGGATTGGTAAAAAAATCCTGTATTCCTCTGTATTCCAGAGATTACAAAGATCTCTGGAATAATGAAAGATGTCCTTGATTAACATCAAGCCATTAATGATTATTCTTTGGATCTTGCTATTCAACCAAGTCCAATATTTTTGCTATCATCTAGTCTGTATTTCCCTCAATTTGGGATACTTCATGTAAAGGTGCAGTCAAAACCATCTCCATTTGACTCTGGCACTTAAATGCAAATACTTTTTTTTAAAGATTGAATCAAATAATCAAAACTGAGCATGAACAGAGCCTTGCATATCTTAAATGAATGAGGAAAAAAATGACAAAGTAAATAGAACATTTGCTTTGACTTCATTTTTTTTTTGGAAAATAGCCATATCTGAATGGATTCAAAACTGCAAGGAATCTTAGAGATTTTGTGCTCCAACCACTTTATTTTACCTGATAGGAAGACCAGATATAGTAGTTAGTAATCGTAATAGCAGCAACAACAGTTGCTAATAGTAATGGAATATACTGAGAGAATTTAAAGTTGAACAAAATGTTTTACACAGTTTATTTCATTTGGCCTCACACCAATCTTCTGAGCTAACTCTCAATTCTTGAATCGATTAACACCATTGTGTGAGAAATTAGGTAACACTGAGCATTTATCAGGGGAAGAAGAAATTTGAGTGCCTGGATTTGAGAGGTTGGAACAAGTGAAGGACTGAACAATGTTAAATAAAGGTGACACTGAAAAGTCTTTGGGCTATGGCATATGGGCATTATGGATAGGAAGATTCAAACTGAAAAATCCCCAGGAAAAGATTGAGTGTTTCCCCAATTTCTTCTCTTGGTACCTATCTATTCATAGACACTATAATATTATAGCTGATTTGAATATCAAATATTTTAAGGAAACAAATTTTTTTTTCAACTACCAGTAGACCAGGACCTAACTAGATATATATAGGATCAGAGTGATTGTGACTAGATTCAGATTTTTTCACCTAAAACAAATTCCCTAAAGTCAAAGAGAAGGAAAACAAGCAGATCTTAAGAACCATTGTATTGGCCTCCAGGATTAAAATTTTTGAAAGTGTTTTTCCAAAATATCTATAATATTCTCTTGATTTACAAGACTAGTAATCCTGTCCAAAGGGAAAAATCATTACTCTGGCATGATTTATACTTCATGAAATTATACTGTCTTTCTTTCCTACACGTTCACATCTATTCTTTTAATAGCACAGACTGTTCTAGAACTTTGCCAGAAACAAAAGTCAAATTTACTGGTTTATAATCTGTAGACTCTATTGTCACTCTCCTCCTCTTAGAAAATCAGGACAGTTGCTCTTCTCAATGCCTATGGCAATCTTTCTCTTTTCCACAATATTTTCTAGATCACCCAGAAATGATTTTGATGGAGATCTGCTGATGTTAACATAAAGACAAATCATGTATTTAGTGGGAAAAAACAAATATCTTTTGAACTCCCTAAGTGAATTGCTTCACCAGATTAAATGGTATCTTTTAAAAGCATCATGTATACCACATAAAGTAATCTGCATGAAGTGAATGCTAAAATTTACCCCCCAAACATAGCCCAAAAATGAAGTCAGAGACCATTTAAAAATGTTTTTATTATGAAAATTTGAAAACCATATTCCATTTTCAAACCCAGATAAATAAACTCTTGTTTTGTTTTTGCAGCAAGTTGGGAGGATGCTATTTTTTATTCATGGTTTGAATACATACACACATGCATACACACACATACATAAACACACATACACACTCACATATTCATGTGAACCCAGGGGAAGCAAACCCACAGGCTTTTCTCCACCTCCATCCTGTTTCACAAAAATGAAAACTATCAGAGATTTCTAGAAAGTGTGATGGAAGAAATGAGAAGTAGCCACAAAACATAGGAAAGGTAAGTAATATAATCTGTAAACCACAACCAATCAAAGCCATTAGACAGGATGGTTTTGAAGCTGTCCCTGGATACATGAAAATAAAACCTGCCCCTCTTTGACAAACACTGACTCAGCTCTCACAAAAAACCAGCGGCATAATTTATGAATAGAAAAAAAAAAGTTTTGTTTCAAAATGATGTAGCTTTGTTTCTTTTGAGTGGAAAAAAAATCTGCTAAGGCAAGATGAGTCAGTGAGTATAATTCCATCTCCTAAAAGTCAAAACTGGATCATATGGGGTCCTTTGAGAAAAACAACATATCAGTTTTGAGAGGAAAAGCTCCTTACCACACATTCATTTTTCTTGATTCATATAAGCACAAATTTGGATGAAAGAAACTTAAACATGGGAGATTTCTCAGGAATATTTTAAACAAAAGTTTTTATTTACAATAGTAATTATAGTCTTTGGGTTGATTAACTGTGTGACTTTTTCCAACAAACATACTACTTACCTCAAAAATGTATTCTATTCTCTTCCCATTCTACACCCATGTATATTGATATATGTGTATCTATCACCACCCTGTCCTTATGTTTATATGTGTGGATATGTCTTTCTATTCCCCTTTATGTCTTATATAGGTATATGTGTGTATTCAGCATATGAAGATTTTTTTCACAAAATAATGCTTTTCAATATGTCAGAGATGGCTTCATATGGCAGAGACATTACTGGAAAACTAATGTTGATTCATTGCATCTTAAGGAACATCTAATAATTTTTGCAGATAGGTGTTTATTTTCATTAATTTATCTGAAAATGGCATGTCCAAGTTGTGTTCTTTACTTTTTACCATGAATATAAACATACTATATATACAATTCATAACAATATTTATTCTTTTATTTGTCTTAGACTAAAAAGTGGTTTTCTCATAGAAAGGTGGGAAAAGGTGGACTTTGTAAACTTGTTTCAGTTAATGCAAAACTTTCATCTGCAATGAAGCACTGGAGATCAGGAAAATGTTTTAACATAATGAAGTAACACTTTTAAGAGTGCACATACAAAAAAAAAACATGATAAAAAGAGCTGCTCCAGTTAAATTATGTTTAATACACACATGACTGCTGCTTTCTCATATACTGTCAAATGAAAAAGAGTAGATGCCATCATTATTAAATTTGCAAAATGACAGTTCTCCATGGTAAAGTTCATATACTTTAAACTTTCTTCAGGCTTTTCCAATAAAACATTCAGTCTGCTTTTAATATAAACAAAAGCTTCAATACTAGAGAGAGGAAAAACCAGCAACAACAGCAAAACAAACTTGCTTCTCATATCAAAAAACTATCCTAGTTGAAAGATCATGCCAATGATCTGTGGGCTTTGCCTTAAAAGCAGAAAGAATTAAGGATTTTCCATCTACTACTGTTAACATTGTTCATTTACTATGATTTATTGTGTTTCCCCAGGTGAAGTAAATTTAACATTTGAAGATGTTTTAACTAAGAATAACTATTATGTGTGATATGTGATTCTGGCTGCAGAAACCCATCCATCTACATTGAATCCATTCAGAAAACAAAGATCCGAATGTTCCTCCTGGACATCCTTTTAAGCTGTGCAAGAACCAAAGCTTTCTTTGTCATACTTTGCATAGATGCAATGCCACTTCATGGATGAAATACACTTATTTTTCCCCTTAGGGATAATGGTGAGTTGATTTTTGTTGCTCAATTCCTTAAGTCAATATTCTCCTTTGTAATTGGACTTTTTCCAATGAAAGAAAATGCATTGGTTATCTGATCCTCAAGATTTCAAGGTGAGTTTCAGATGTAGCAGATGAAACCCAGAAAGTGAACTTATTTCTTTCTTTTGTCAAGTGGAATGGTGAAGCACCTTCCTTTTAGCCCCCCAAAAATCTAGGCTCAGAAGCCCAAGGGGCGACTTTTGGTGACTTTTATCAGGCCTTGAAACCAAAAGAGAGGAAAAACTGGGCTTCCATGTTACTACTACTACACAGGTGGAGGGAAGTTGAGACTATTTGCTTCTGGCTGCTGTCACAAGAAGTCTGTCTTCTGGTAGTAGTTCAGCTCGATGTATTTGTTGGTTGACTTCTAATGGGGTTCTTTCAGAAGTCAGAGGGTCGGATCATCATTGTTGTAGACCGTAAGGAATAGCTGGGGCCTTTGAAATAATGCCACTTGATTCCATTCAGCTTTCCATGGTTCTGTCCAGCAGTATAGAACATCCCATTAAGATTGGATGGGCCACAGGCATCAAACCACCAGCCTGAAAAAAAGCAACCCAGATTGGGGAAATAAGTGAGAAAAAAATCACAAAGCAAATATATTATTTATATTTGGCTTTACATTATTGCTTCATTGGAAAATGGTTGTAGCATTGTGGATTTAGGACTGGAAGGGATATTAAGAGATTGCTAGTCTCACCCTTTATTTTACTAGGTAGGAAATTGAGGTCCAAACATAGCAGTAAAAGTAACAGAAACAGAAGCAACATAGACAATGGACTTTATATAGCATTTTAAGATTAGGAAAGTGCTTTAAACAGTTTAATTTATTTGAGCCTTACAACAATCTTATAAGATAGCTGCAATCATTACTCATATTACATATAAGGAAGGCCAAGAAACTTGAGTGCTAGATCATTGCCATGAAGCTAATTAATGCCTTAGGCATTATTTGAATTCAAATATTTCTGATTTCAAGGCCCAAATTATATTTCAATAGAATTGATTTTCTCTGTAATCCTATGTGGTTTTTAAAAATCATTTATGAATTTCAAAACATTATTCTGAGAAGACTGTAGTTTTATTAGATGACAAGGGATCCATGACATAACAAAGGACACCCAAATTTGTCCAATCCCTTAATTTATCAATAAGGAAAATGGGACCCATGACTTGTCCAGTGTCCCAAAGTTAGCAGAATTAAAAGATCATAGATTTAGAGTTGAAAGGAATTTTAGAGATTATCTAGTTCAACTTCTTTACTTTAAAGATATTGTAACTGGAGATCAGAGATATGAAATGACTTGCCAAAGATCATTTTCTATAAATAAGTATCAAGGCCATGATTTAATACTAGGCCTTCCTAACATTAAATGTAGGACTCAACCCACTTAACACAAGCACCTTTTATAATCAAAAGGCTTTTAAATACAGCATGTAGGGCACTTATTGAACATTTTGCCAGACAAATCATAGATGCAACAGCCCAAATCTTTAGAGCACTTATTGAGGCCTTATTATGGGCAAGAAACTATGTTAGGCCCTGGATAAAGAAAATATATATATATATATATGTGTGTATATATATATATAGTCATTGCCCTCAAAAAATTACATTCTGCTAGGAGAAGGGGCTTGCCACATAAATAATTAAGTTTATGCTAATAATTGGTAATCAAAATAAATATTAAAGTGACAATTAGAGAATAAGCTGCATACATAAAAATATTTATTTTTCTGATTTAGAATCACAGAATTTCAAAGTTAGAAGAGAAAGAAGATAGACTTATCCAGTCTAACCTGGAATATCTCTATCCTGGAAGAGTCTCTTCCTTTTACAACATTCCCAAGGGCTAGTTATCCAATATTCAATTAAATATATAATAAGAAGAGGCAGCTATGGTGGTGCAATGGATAGAGCATCAGCCCTGAAGTCAGGAGGACCTGAGTTCAAATCTGGTCTCAGACACAACACTTCCTAGCTGTGTGGTCCTGGGCAAGACACTTAACACCAATTACCTCAGCAAATCTGTGTGTGTGTGTGTGTGTGTGTGTGTGTGTTTGTGTGTGTGTTCATACACAATAAGAAGAAACTCATTGCCTCCAAAATAGCCCATTCCATTAATACATATTTAAATTACATCAGTAGCTTTGAAAAGTTACAGCAATCAAGATGCAGTAAATTAATGAGGGCTAAACTAAGCAAGCACAGTAGGTCTAGATAGTATGATATAGAATACAAATATAATCTCAAAAAAGTTTCATTATTTTTTCAAGTAGTTCAACTTAAAATGAATATATTCCTTCTCTTACTATAAACATAATTTTATTGAACATTGCAATTGTCAATACAATTTGTTTATTGCTAATAGGAATATCTTGCCAGAATATGAATAGACAAATAGGTACTAGAAGTCTGAGAGAATGAGGAAAGAGAAATCCTTTGAGTAGGATGGGACAACACCAAAAACAATCTCCTTTAAGTTCCTTAATTACATTCATCATTTTCTGCTCCTTCATTATAGGCTTTGATGAAGAGATGACAATGCAGCTTGTCAAGATCTACTCAGCTACATACGTGTTTGAACATATTTTTTTTCATCTTACCTAGAAGACCAACATTATTATTATTTCCTTTTTCTCTCTCTCTAATATTTAATATTTCTTCTAATTGCTTCTTCCTCTCTAACTAAAAACTATTCTTTACTAACTTCTACTATCCTCAAGTTATCATCTGGTATTCCTCATCCCTTGCACAATCCAACTCACAAAAACAGATCTCCACATCTAATGTCTTTAGTTCTTCTCTTTTCAGTCACTTCTTAACCCTTTGGAATCTGACTTTTGCTCTCATCTCTATTGAAATTATTTTTTCCAAAGTTACCAATAATTCCTTAATTACAAAATTTGATGCCTTTTTCTTACCCACTTTCTACTTATCTACAGCATTTAAAGTAATAACTTTCCCTCCTAATCAATATTCTTTTTTATCTCATTTCTAACACTGCTTTCTCATTGTTTTCCTCCTCCCTATGAGGATATTACTAAAATCTCATTTGCTTTCTTATCACCTGTTAGATTCCCTAACTATGGATGTACCCCAAGACTATGACCTTTTAAAAACATTTCTATGTCCTCTCACTTGTTCACTTCATTAATTTTCAAGGGAGAAATGATAATCTATGTAAGTAAGGATTCAGTTAAGAGACTTACAGGAGATTGCTTTTGGTATTTTCCTCTCTTCCTAGTCAAAGGTATTCTCCTTTCTTATTTCTCCTTCTGCCTTCCTAATACCTTATTTTTTCCCTATTCATATTGCCATATGCATGCCATATTTATATATGGCAATCATATTCATATATGATTTTGTCATATTCATATATGGCAAGATATTCCTACCATGTTCAATGTTCAATAAAATTAGGTTTGCATTACCAAATGGAATATATATATCCTACATATCTTAATCTAGTCTATCCCTGAACTCTAATCTTGAATCCTCAATTTCCTAGTGAATGCTTCAAACTGATATTTTCAACACACCCCAAACTCACCATATTCAAAACTGAACTCATTTATTCCTTCATCCCATCCATCTCTCTCTTCATTTTTTAATTTTTTTCTAGGGTATCACCATATTTCTAATTACTCAGGTTTGCAAATTGGTTATTTTTTACTTTATTCAGTTGTTAGATCTTGTTATTTCTGTTGCCAAAATATCTCTCATAAATGTTTCCACCTCTCTACTGACTCACCATTCTGGCTCCTAAATAAGGTCTGGGTACATAGCACTTTTTTGTTATACATGTCCATTTGTTTTGTCTTTGTTTGTTTGTTTATATATTTTCTTATGAATCATGTTGAAAAGGAAAAATCAGAACAAAAAGGAAAAAGCAAGAGAGAAAATTTTTTTTAAAAAATAGGGAAAAAAGTGAATTTAGCATGTGTTGATTTACATTTAGTCTACATATTGCTCTCTCTGGATATGGATGGTATTTTCCATCCAAAGTTTATTGGGATTCCCTTGTATCACTGAACTTCTGAAAAGAACCAAGTCTATTATAGTTAATCATCCCACAATTTTGCTTTTACTGTGTATATTATATTCCTAGTTCTGCTTGTTTTGCTCAGCATCAGTTTGTATAAATCTTTTCAGGCTTTTCTAAAATCAATGTGTTAATCATTTTTATAGGACAATAATATTCCATTACTTTCAAATACCATAACTTATTCAGTCCCCAATTGATGGGCATCTACTCATTTTCCAATTCTTTCTGACTTCCTATTGATAGATGACATAATGGAAAAAGCCCTAGGTTTGGAATCAGGAGACTCATTTTCATGAGTTTAAATCTAATCTTACAGACTTATTTGTGTCATCCTGGGCAAGTAACTTAACCCTGTTTGCTTCAGTTCTTCATTTGTAGAAATGAGCTGGAGAAGGAAATAACAAAGCCCAAAATTGAGTCACAAAGAATTAGACACGATTGAAACAACTAAACAACAACAACAGCAAAATTGGCATCCTTCCCTTATATTTATCCATTCTCCAAACAGCTGATAAAGTGACTATCCTAAAGTGCAAGTTTTTCTATGCCTCTTCACTAGAAAAAATAAATATCACTGGTTCTCCATCATCTCTAGGTTCAAATATAAACTTCTTTTATTGATTTTTGAGTCATTTCCTACCTGATTCATGAACTACCTTTTCAACTTCATTATAAATTATTTCTCTTTTGCATTCTTGTTATTCTGCATACATGAGATTCCATTTCACATTTTTGCACTTTTTAAATTAATTTCTTCCTATGCCTGGAATATATTCTCCTTTATTCCCATAGTCTTCTTATTTAAGCCTTTTAGACTCATTGGTTTCCTTAAAAGTTCTAATTTCTCCATGAATCTTTTTCTTATCTCTCACCCTGCTACTCTCCATAAACTCCCTCTCATAATTGGCCTTATATTCATTTCCATATACTTTATATGTATAGTGTGATCCCAACAGACTGCGACCTCATTGAGAACAGGGATTATTGCATTTTTGTCTTTTGTATTTCTCAATGCTTGGCACTGCAAATGAAATGCTTAATCATTGTTTCCTAGATTCTAAAGTTTGTCTGCCCTGTGCTGATACTGAAATAGCTCATGCACATGAATATACATATGTAACCAAAAGAAATGCAAACTTTTAAATAATTGAACCAATCAGCTGCCTTCGAGTTCTTTAAGTAGTATTTTGTAGAAGATTGATAAGGCTTCATAAGTCCAAATTAGATGTGATAGTTAAAAGTTCCTATAGGAAAATATAGACTTGATGTCAAGAAAATCTTGAAAATAATTTGAGTTGATCCAAAGTGGAATGGACTTCCCTGGGCATTAATGAAGTCATCTCCATCAGATATCTCCAAGCAGCAGTTAGATGACTACACTTCTTGTCAGTCTGTTAAAGTAGAGATTCCTTTCAGGTATGATCTCTGAGGTACCTTCTGACTCTTAATTTCTGTGATTATCTTCCCCATTGCATAAGCTCGTCAAGATTGTAAAAGGAGCTTAAAAATGATTTTAATTTATTGATGGTCTATCTTTGTTTTGCAAAGATACCATATTTCTGTAATCCTTTGAGACATAAAAATCACTTTTCTCACAGCTACCTTGTGCAGCAGATGGTATACTTAGACGTATCAATTGTTCATCTCTATCTGATATTTATCTTTTACCTATCTTTCTATTATTTATTATCCCTCTCTACCTGTCTATCTCTGTTTCATCTCTTTCCCTCTAAAATCTTGCCAACTATCATCTCTCTTCCTATTTCTCTGTTTCTGTCTTTCTTGTTGTCTCTCTGTATCTCTCTCTGTCTTTGTCTCTGTCTTTCTCTGTCTCTATGTCTTTCCTATCACATAGATGAGAAAACTAAGGTTGAGATAGGCTCAATAATTTTCCCCAAATAACAGATATAATAGATGAGAACCAGTATTTGAATTTAGATGCTTAGATTCTAAATTCAATACTGCATAATACAGCATATTGACTCCCAAATAAGTTTTATAGATTATTAAATAAATTCTTAGGTTGTCTTTTTTTTTAAATCTACTCCGTGTGCTTTTTTCCATTTAAAAGTAACACTAATGAAATCTTTAGGGAAAGATTAATGCCAGATACATTTTGGCAATTTCTATTTTGATACAGCTGACCTCTCTTTGATTGCAGTTATACTTTAGGGAATACTGGCAAAGAAAAAGAAAGCTATACAACTGATGTTTTCTGTAACATTTCTATAACATGAGCATAACCTTGTAGCAACTTTAGACAAAAAAAGCTAACGAGAAAATCTAGTTCCCATTTTTCAAAGTGGGAATATGGAAGCAGCTGTGTTGTGTTTATAGACTCAAAGTACAGACTCAATAAGATATATTCAACACTGCTTCTTCCTGGAGCAAAGAAAAGTAGGGTTTGCTTAATCTGGAAAGGTCCAGAATTCAATGCAAACAACATAAATTCTAATGCACTGAAAGCTAAAGAACACCAAAACCCTTTTTGTTTTGCAAAGAGAGGGGAGGATGAGTGAAATTCCACCATTGTTTTCTTAAGATTAATTCTTTCATTTTTTTGTTAAGCACAAAAAAATGGGAATTTTTTTTATGTGTTTTAATAGATATGCCAATACTGAGAAATTTACTTACACAGAAGGCTCCCTAAAGGACAAATAACCCCCATTTTATTGCTTCAATGAACTAACTTTTCTACTTCCTACTCTCATGACTTGCTATAAGGGCCTCTTCCATCACTTTAATGAGTCTTTAATAGGCCCACAAACCTCCATCACAGACTTGGGAGTAGACAAATTTAGTATACTGTTGAGACATTACAGAATCACAGGATTCCATAGTTGAAAAGGACCTCAGAAACCATCTGGTTTAACGCATACCTGACCAAGAATCCTTTCTAAACGTAACCCATAACTGGCCTCCCAGTTTTTGCTTGAGGACTTCTAGTGAAATACAATCCACTATCTCTTGGGGGTCTCTTTTTAGACTTTTTGATTATCTTTAATTGCTAGGATATTCAAAATTAAACATACCTCTTTGTTCCCATCATTCTTGGTTTTGCCCTACAGGCCAAAGCAAGCAAGTCTGTTTCCTCTTCTTGACTGCTTTGAACATTTCAGAACAGCTATAATGTCTCACTATGAACTTTATCTTTCTAGATTAGACATCCTAAGTTCTTTTAGCTAACATCATTAAAGCATAATTTGATACTCTTCAGTTTGTCATTATGCTTCCTGAACCATGGGGTAGATAAGTAAATATAATACTTGAATTAGTTTTACTAGTTCATGTCAATAGGAAAATTCTTGTTCTGAATTTTGACCTGATTAATGAAGTGAAATTAAGGAAAATATAATTTAAGTGAGTTTATTAAAAAAAAATACAGCAAGGTAGCAACAAGTTGAGGAGCTGCTAGGTAGTACAATGGATAGTGTACTGGCCATGGAATCAGGAAGACTCATCTTCATGCATCCAAATCTGACTTGATATTTACTAATTGTATGACTCTGAGCAAGTCACTTAACCTGTTTGCCTCAGTTCCTTATCTGGAAAATGAACTGAAGGTTAAAAACAAAAGATATACCACTCCATTATCTCTTGCCAAGAAAATATTAAATGAAATCACAAAAACAATAACAAAGTAACATCTTGACAGGATGATTGGTAGAGATTGGCTAGGGAATAAAGATGGAGACAGCTTTTATTGATAACTTTTATAATGAGACAAAGACAATGGAGGTAGGTCCATATCAGCAAAAGGGATTGGGACTTTGCATCTTAGCTCTTCCTCAATTGCCAGTACATGCAGACTAATGGATAGTAGGTGACCTGCTACTTGATCAATAGCAGATAATACAAAAACTGCAGACATCATGGAGCCTTCCCTAAGGGCCTTCCTTTAACAGAGCTTTCTCTAATAATAATTGACAAGCAGGATGGGAAGCAATGGGACACTGAGGCAGCATATCTTTCAGTATCACCTCCAAAATTCTCAATTATTATCCCCTCTTAAGGCATTTTAAAGTTTTATAGTCTTTCCTATGCCATATTGTCAATAGCTCTGTTAGTAACTGGGGGGGAGAGGGGAGGGGGGCAGAGACATTATCCAGAAATTCTAGTTCCCTATATGAAAAAACAAAACAAAGCAAAAACAAACATCTATTTCTTTGTATATTTTCACAGCACCTATAGCCTATTACAATTTTGGTTATTTCAAGGCTTGGAAAAGGAGAAGCTGTGATATTGCTGCTGTTCCCACAGTTCAAACTGGCATGGTTGATGATCCAACAAAGCGAACTAAGAAGGGGTGGTCAAAACCTTAGTACAGTAGGTTTTTTATAAATGTCTATTGAGTGAATGACTTGAAAGAAATGACAAAGGGAATGGAAGCAAAGATCTGTTAGGAAAAAAACTATAAAGGAACAAACAGAAAAAAGGACATATTCATTAAGAGATTACTGGGGAGAGATGAAAGGATGTCAGAAAAGAAGGGCTATCAGAGTCTTTCAAATATATTATTGTTTAGCTGATTAGTTGTGTCTAACTCTTTGTGACCTCATTTGGGATTTTCTTGGCAAAGGAACTGGAGTGGTTTGCCATTTCCTTTAAGAGCACATTTTATAGATGAGGAAACTGAGGCAAACAGGGTGAAAAGACTTGTCCAATGTCTCAGAACTAGTGTCCTCATGACTCTAGGTTTGTTGCTCTATCTACTATATCACTTAGCTGCCCTCAAATATTGTAGGCATTTAATTAAGTTTAATAGATCAGGAAAGCAGTCACAGTTTTACTTAACTTATTTAAAAGGAAGCTAATCTCTTTTTAATTGTATCAACTGTGATGTAACAAAGAGAGTTCTGGACCTAGAGTTAGGAAAATTTCAGAGTCTGCTGCTCAATTCTGGGCAATTCATTCAAACCTGTGTCTGCCTCATATTCTTAATTTGTAAAATGGATGATAATAACATCTATCTCCCAGGGTTGCTGTAGGAATTAAATGACACATTTGTAAAGTGCTTCATAAACCTTGGTGTTTTTTTTTCATTCTTGAAGAGAATTATGAGATCACTAAATGCTATATAAATGCTACTTATAATTATTATTGCTAGCCTTTTCTAATAGTACTTTTTCCTCCTTTGCCCTTAGTTAAGCAAATATATCTTCAATAGTTTGTTTTTGTTGATGTGTATGTTTTCTATCACATTTAACTTCTTCAGAGGCCTTCAGACTCCTACTCCCAAGGGATTTGCATCCTCCCATTCAAATCCCAAAATCCTCTTAAAAGAAGCTTCTCTATACTATTCAAATGCCTTGAAAATTCTTGCCCCTCCCAAATTTTATCTTGCAATTACCTTCCACCAACAATCTATGTTTAAGTCTAAGAAAGGGAGTGGGGATGGAAGGGTTGGGATGGTGGGGATGGCAGGTCAAAGAAAGTTTAAGTCTTTTTTTCTGTCTTGATTGTTGACAAATATAATATGTAACATGAAACTCACGTTGTTGACAATGACATCAGACTAAGGAAATCACTTTATAGAACAAGTTGAACTAGGGAGAGACTATGTAGAAGTACTAACCATTTTCATAAGCCTACAACTGTAAGTTTTGTGCTTATTTTTAAAGAAGGATAACTATAGAAATTGATTTTAAAATCTCTTTGGAGGCATACATATCAGTGATAAAATATATAAAATAAGTTGAATGAAAGCATTCTGATTAAGGAAAATATTTGAATGATGTAAGTAAATGGCTTCAATTACAAAATATTAACTGTCATTTATAAAATATTAAGATATTTCTACTTTCTGTGAGAAACATTTTCCCATTCTTCTTAATGCTGGTATATTCCCTTTGGGATTACTTTTAATTTACAATAAATACATCATATCTATATCTTTTATATGTACATGGTATTTACATGTTTTCTTCCCTTTAGACTACAAAATTCTTGAAAACGAGGATTGTTTTTGTCTTTCTTTGTATCCTTAGCACTTAGGACAGTACAAGGCAAAAAGGAGATGCTTAACAAATGTCTGCTGACTCGACTGTTATCCTTTTATCTTTTAGGAAAATGCTTAATGAGCCCTATTTTTGTACTTTTTAAATCATTACTTTTACTATTGAAAAGGGGGGGAAATGATTTAAAAGGTCCACATAACATATTTGCCAAGGACATGTCCTTTTCCCAGTGTAGTTGCTTAGTAACAATTGGTCTGACCCTGTATCAGTCCCTTCAGCAACACATCCTTTATGTGATAGAGAACAGCGGAGTTCCCTGGAAGTCTAGTGAAATAGGGTCTCTGATTTCTATCAGTTTCTTAAGGGCAGCAACCTGAATGATTTGTGGTGAACTGTTATTCACTAAATAAAAGAATGCAATCAGTAATGACAAAGTAATGAATATGTGGCGATCCCATATTCATCAGTTGTAATATCCAGTGAGTACACATTCTCATAGTGTTGAGTGACAAGAGCTCTGAATAGATGCAGGGCAACAAGAAAGCTGCACAGTATTTGAAGTCAGAGGGTCCAGGTTTGAACAATGGCTTCACTTCTTATTAAAATAAAGGAGTTAGAATAGGTGGCTTCTAAAATTCCTTCCAACATTAAATTTATTATCTTGTCATTTACATCTCAAGAAACTCCCTAGTTCTCTCTAGAATCATGAATAGATAGTAAATTGGAGTAAAAGGAGCTTCCTTTGTTGAGGAAATAAGTTTTTTTTTTTTTTGCATTCATACTCATTTGTAATATGACTAGTAATAGTGGAAAGAATATCAATATAAACTACCATGTGCAAAGTCATTGGAGATGAAAGCAATATAAAATTAAAAAGAGATTTCCTTACCAAAGGGGAAGGTGCAGAGAGGGTCAGCAATATGTTCTTCACACTATCCATCATGACTGGACAATGCAAAAGGACTTGCTATTTCCTCTGCATAGGGATCTCCTTCCACTCTGCTTTATGGTTTATCCATGGTTCTAAAGATAACTACAGAGTTGCTTAAGATGCACAGGGGTAGCATGATCTGCCCTAAATTATCCAATAATTGTCATATGTGAATCATGTCATCTTAACCCCAGTAGCCCATAACTTATTTACCATGCTGGACTAGTCTTTCTAATAGTAATATGCTTGTATTTCCTTATTCGATTAACAAATAATACCTTCCTTTATGATTTCTAAGGATTGAACAGGCCTTTCTCCTGGAGTGATTATTATTTCATATTATCAAATTATTCTTGAGATGAAAGAGACCATAGAAATCTATCTAAAGTTCATTTTTCAGGTGAACTAAATAAGGCACAGAGGTTGCCATAAAATGGCATAATACAAGAAGCACTGAATTTAGAGTTATATGACCTGGATTTGAATTCAGACTTTGTAACGTGATCATTTGCATTATT
Source organism: Myrmecobius fasciatus (assembly GCA_023553655.1). NCBI lineage: Eukaryota > Metazoa > Chordata > Mammalia > Dasyuromorphia > Myrmecobiidae > Myrmecobius > Myrmecobius fasciatus. Next base: position 70,217 of record JAJPUD010005317.1, read on the forward strand.
TTGGGAAAGTTATTTCCTTCTTTAAGATCACAGTTTCTCCATTTGTAAAATGAGTGAGTTAGATTAGATAACCTCAAAAGTATTTTCTAAACTCATTACTTAGCCATAGAAGAAGAACCAAAATATTATGCTTTATTTTTTGGTACTTTTACAGGTATGCTGGAAATAACCTGTGTGCTGACACTACCTCCCAACCTCAAGAATAAAAACAAAAACAAAACAAAACATTGGTACATTTAAAATTTTAATATGGAATAAAATATATAAATGTCCTATAAAGCTCAGACTTTCAGCATCTTCTAGTCAATTTGTAAATCTATGTTGTTATTCAGTCTTTTTTTCAGCTGTGTCCAACTCTGTGATCCCATTTGGGGTTTTCTTGGCAGAGATTGTCATCTCCAGTGCTTTGTCATCTACATTTTTACAGATAAGAAAACTGAGGAAAACAAGGTTAAATGGCTTGTATAGGATTCAACAGCTAGTAAATCTCTGAGGCTAGACTTGAACTCAGAAAATTGCACCATCCTGACTTCAAGCCCAGCACTCTATCATTTGTTCCTGCTGCCTTGCTGGCCAATCTATAGCAAATTCTTATTCAGGTTTTTAGATTAAAGATTTGATATATTTCAATGCCTCTACTTTCCCTACTCTGATATTTTACATACTGAATTAATAATGTTATCCTTTATCTAGTGCTTTAAGGTTTGAAAAGTGCTTTACTCATTTCACTTTATTTTCACAATGCTTAGAAGTAGAGGTGAATATTATGCCAATTTTACACAATAAGGCAGACAGAAGAAGGCAAGTAACTGATCCACTGTCCCAGATATAGCAAGTGATTGAGATGTAATTTTAATTCAGATCTTCCTGATTTCAAGTCCAGTGCTCTATCTACTGAGGCAACTAGCTGCATCATTCTTATTCATCCAGCTGTCTGGATTGTAAAAAGCTGGAGTGTAAACTATATTTTCTATAGCTATGCACTCTTAATTCACTGCTGTGGGGATAGACTCAGAAAACACAGTTTTTTAAAATGTATTTTTCTTTATCCTTTCAGGTCAAGTAAACAAAAATATACTATATGCCCAGATTATGATTCCTAAACTTTGTGAATATTTATTTTTTACCTTTGTAATGTAACCTAAAGTGAGGAATATGAGGAATTAATTTCAAAATCTGGTAACTTTGAAATAAACACATATTTTGACCTTGTTTGTATATCTTTATTGTATACTCCAAGTGGTTAGTTACAGCATCTGTCACACAGTGGGTACTTAATAAAAAGCCTAATGTTTTGCCTCTCTTAAATGGGTGATGAATTCTTGTCACTTGGTAACAGGGTGCTTGATTAGGCCTACTGGCTTCTTCATAAGAGGAGATGCTTGCATATGGAAATAACCTTCTTGGCTCCAGTTATTTCTCCTCTAATCTATCTTACACAATCCTTCTGGGTTATCTTCTGAGATCACAGTTTATGATGATTCCACTGCTTAAAAAAACTAAAGGTACTTATTGACTATGAAATTATGGCCAACCCAGCCCTTTTTGTAGTGGCTAGAAACTGGAAATTGAATAGATGCCCTTCAATTGGAGAATGGCTGAATAAATTATGGTATATGAATATTATGGAATACTATTGTTCTGTAAGAAATGACCAGCAAGATGATTACAGAGAGGCCTGGAGAGACTTACATGAACTGATGCTGAGTGAAATGAGCAGAACAAGGAGATCATTATACACGGCAACAACAGTACTATATGACGATCAATTCTGATGGACATGGCTCTCTTCAACAATGAAATGTTTCAAACCACCTCCAATTGTTCACTGAAGAAAGCCATATACACCCAGAGAGAGGGATGTGAAATGTGGACCACAACATAACATTCTCATACTCCTTGATTGATGTTTGCTTACATTGTGTTTCCTTTATCTGATGTATCGTTTATGTAGATAAGATTTTTCTTGCACAACAATGATAAGTTTGGAAATATGTATATATATATTCGATTTGCCAGTATTTTAACATAATTAACATGTAGTGGATATCCTGCCATCTAGGGGAGGGGTGGGGAGTTGGGGGGAAAAATTTGTAACGGAAAGCTATGTAAGTGTTATTGTTGAAGAATTACCCACACATATGTTATGCAAATAAAATAATATACATATATATATATATCTTAAAAAAAAAAAGAAATTATGGCCAACCACTTCAACTTGTCTCTATAGGGATATGGCTCCTCCTCCAACTTTCCTACAACTTTTTTTTAAAATTTTGGCCAAACTATTCTTTATGTCTATATTGATCTCTCCTCTTCTTTCATACTGACAGGTTCTTACTGATCCTGGAAGGTTTAGGCTGTCTAAAGCTATTCCTAAAGGGATATGGAATGAGTTGCTTTGGGAGGGAACAGATTATTCTTCACTTGAAATAAAGACTGACAAACTACTTTTGAGGAGAAAATTGTTGTTTACATATGAACTGGACCATCTGGTTCCTCTTCCACCTGTGATTTTGTGAATACTAAGCATTCTAAAGAATACCAAATGACAAACCCACAAGAACAAGCATTCATGTGAAACATGAGGAACCAGCTATTCCCAGCTAAATGTTCCATCAAAGCATTTCTTGGAAGTCCTCAATTTCTGTCACATTGACACTGACTTTTTTGAAAAACCACCAAAGCTGTCAACTTGGGCTCCCATCTTCATAGCTAACCACAAAATAGAGAATGGTAGCTGAGAATAATGGAAAGAACACTGGACTCAGGCTCAGATGGTATGACTTCCATGCATAGTTTCGTAAACGGAGTTACAGCAAGCAAATCACAGCACTTTTCTAAACCTCAGTTTTCCATTCAATAAAATGGAAAGAGTAATGCCTAAAAATATTTGTAAAATTATTAACATAGTGGCTTTAACATAGTAGGTGCTATATAAATATTCACTCTCTACTCTTTTTCTCTTCATTTATTCAATTTTCCTTCTTTTCTTTCCTCTCTTCTTCTTCTCCTCCTTTTCCTCTTCCTTCTCCTCCTCCTCCTCCAAGTCTTCCTCCTCCTTCTTGTTCTTCTTTTTCTTCTTCCTCTTCTTTTTCTTCCTCCTCCTTCTCCTCCTCCTTCTCTTCTTCTACTTTCTCCTTTTCTTTCTCTCTTCCTCCCACTTCTCTTTCCCTTCCTCCTATTTTTTCTTTTTTCCTCCTCCTTCTTGCCTGACCTACTCCTTTTTCTTCATTATTACTATTAATATTAGCCCATTTATTGGGGTGCTTATGAAAATATTTTGAAAATAGTAAATTGTTACACAAAAAAGCATAAAGTATTGAATGGCAAATAGCGCTTATAACAGAAACAAATAAAACACTAATCTCTGTGGATTATAGAAATGTATAAAAATTTAAAATCATCCAAGTAAATTATTTGATTACTTCCCTGTTCTGTTTCACTAGATACCATATAATTAAGAGTAAGTCAGTACAAGAAAACTATTTAAGTTCAAATATCACAGACTACTTGAGAAATGTTAATTAAATGTGGCTGTTTATATGTTCTAGATATGAGTTTTGTTTTCAATTGTATCACATAATGCAGGAAAACAGAGAACTTAAAATATTTATCCCCTTCAGTAATTCTATAGCTTCAGAACTATGTGAAATGCATAGCAGGGTCTACCACCCAGTTATTAACTGATGATGACACAGATGACGAATTAGCCTAGCAAAACACCAAGTGCAAAGGGAGTATTTTGTATGATCTTTTCAAATAAGCTATGTTTCAGTTCCCTAATTTATATAAGGCTCACCAACTACAGAGTAATGGAATAAGTCAATGTGAACAAATGAAGTATTTATTCTGGCTTTTCTATTATTAGAGAAGTTTGGAAAGGCACAGGATGAGTGAGTGGATGAATAAATAAATGGACTAATACTTTTCTGAAGGAATGGTTGTATATAATTTGTGGAATGTACTAAGTATTCAATAATTACATAATGGATTCTTAATGAATTGAGTATGATTCCCTGTGTAAGAGACAGAATTTGACTTATGGGGGAGAGACATGGTCTATAGAAGGCAGGGTAAATAGCAAGAAGATGGCCTGACTAGATAGATTGATAGTTGAGAAGCAAAAATGAAAGAGGTTTATAACAAAATTCATTTTGTATTTTCATTTTTAAAAATATATATTTGTGTTTAAAAAATTCATCAGATGGTTGCTACCTACTGGTGGTAAGGTTTTCCCCAGTGAGCCAGACTAATTATCAGAAATAGTCATGCTACTCAAAATACTTTTGAAGGCTTTAGAGCTTAGCACTTGTGTACCACTGTCATGGCCTTACCTATCCAGGCTATGTAACAATCATCCTAAGAAGATGTATCATATAATGACTTTTGTTGAATCATTTCAAAGGCTGCTTAAACACACAATGCAAAAAGTACACTAAATCACTGGAACAGCACAGGAAAGGGCTTTAAAGATTATCTAACTCAACTTATTCATTTTATACATGAGGAATTTTAGGACCTTGAGAAAGGTCACACAATGAGTCAGTGACAAATTGGAGTAGAGACCAAGATTCATGACTCCTTATTTGCAAGACTTCAAAGGTCTAAACCTCTCTATGCTTTCTAAAATGGTGTAGAAGAAAAAAGAACATTAACTTTGCCTTTAACTCTGAATGTAGAATAGAAATAAGAAATATGTCAAACAAACTACTCCAAGAAAGGCAAAGCCCCAATGTACTCAGCGATGCAAAGAAAGGATGGGGGGGGGAGACTATTTATTTTGAAGATTGATTAAAAACCTCTCAAATGTTTTATGGTTGGCAACACTTGAGATGTATTTTGCCAAACATTTTCTGTAACCTCCTGTATAATTCAATAAGAAACCTGATATAAATGTTTCTAATTCATTTACACTTAACTCATTAAAATTTAGATCTGTAACATCTATCTGTAATATCCCAAAAGCCATTTTCAAAATATTTGGATTCTTATCTTTGATGTAGAAAATCACATTTTACCAACAACAAATGTAACTTTGACCTGGAAATATGAGTTTAAGTCAAATCTTTTCCAGTTCTTAACACAGGAAGTTCAAATGTGCTCTTAAGTTTGGAAAACCACAATCCACAATGGAATCTTTGGTATTTTGTCTCCTTTCAACTGATGCTAATTATCCATTTTATACTGGCCAAGCATATAGAAACACCCAACTTTACCTTTAGTAAATGATATAACCATGGTATTCTAAGTACCCCTTTTAGGGAATAAGAAATCCATCATTTTCAGTTTTAACATCATTCAGTTGGAGAAATATATAGAATCTTGACCTGTCAAATCTTCTGGGAATAAATTATTATGTCTATTTTGTCTAGCTATTCTTCCATAACTAAATGTTTATCCCAAATAAAATATAGGCTTTTTGAAACCAGTGAAAATTCAATTGTAAATTTGAACTTAATGGGATAGACAGAGACCTATACATTTGTTTCTATTTATTTTAATCATTTAAGTGGAAATCTTTTTTTTTTAAACTAAATTAGATACTTCCTGGTTTACTCAAATAGAGAGCATAAAATATGTCACTTTTCCTTACTGACTTACAGTTAACATTATTAATATATAATTTAAAAAAGATTTTATAGATTTGAAGATTTAGATCAGGAAGGAATCTCAGAGATCATCTAGTCTAGGGCTTTTTAAACTTTTTCTACTCACAAGCCCTTTTTGCCCGAGAAATTTTAACATGACTCCAGGTATATAAGTATATTTAATAGATTTACAAATCAAACATTTACTGGTAATAAATTATAAAGAATTTATTTTAATCCCTTTATATGTATATGTACATATATACATACATAATTTTATCATTTATTAAATATGAAAGCAAATTTGCATGCTAATGTCTTGGTTTATTTTTACATAATGAATTAAACCTTGGTGGAATATTTGATATGTTTTATTACTGTCCAATTTTTTTGCAACCCACACTTTCAGTTACTCAACTATATGTGGAGTAAAGATCCACAATTAAAGAAGCTTTGATCTAGTTCAATCCCTCTTATTTACAAGTATCACTAAATGTAGTCATTTAACTCTCATAGTTACTAAGTGAAAAAAAAATTGCAACCTAGTTCTCATTTCCAATCTGTATTGTTGCCATCACATCCTATTATTCTTAAAATAATTATTATATTATATAGAATTATGATACCTATTCAGGTATGTAAAGCTACATGGATTATCACTATATGACTTCACATGACTGATTTTAAAATTTTCAGGTGCACTTTTTATATTTTTTCTGTCTTCTTCCTTTAGGTCAAGTTCTCAGCCATTGTTCTTACTGCTCTCACTATGCCTGTGATCCAGGATAAACTTGGTAAAAGAAAAATTGGCAAGTAATAGAGAAATTGGTAATAGACAAATTGGAGATCCAGTGAATAGAGTACTGCTCATGGAGTCAAAAATATGTGGGTCCCAATGAAGCCTCAGGCACTAGATATGCAGCCTGGACAAGTTACTTAATCTATGCTTTCCTCAGTTTCTTTAACTGCAAAATGGGAATGATAACTGCAAAATTAAAATAATATCACTAATAATATTGTAATAATATTTTAAAGAACTTAGTACAATGCTTAGCATACATCAGCCACTATATAATTACTTATTCCATTCTCCATCCCCTTAACTGTTTGGAAAACAATTCTTTTTATTCCTATAATAACACAATATAGTATATAATATGCTTCAATTCATTTCATCAAGTATTCACTGAATATTTGCTAAATGATAGGCACTTTTGTATACACTGAGAATAGAAAAGAAAAATGAAAATTATCCTAGTTCATAAAGAATTTACATTCTATAATTAAATTTTAAAATATAGAAGGCAAAAAAAATATTGAGGGGTAGGAGGACACTAATAATTTTCTGGGTGAAATGAGAGATTATTGATGATTAGAGAAGTATGTTAGGAAAGGATTCTTTCTTAAATTGTGGAATGCTGTGAAGAAACATTAGCTTCTCTCTTCGCTTCATCTTCTTTGCTCCCTTCCCAGTGTTGGCCATGACTAATGAAAAGAAGTAGCCTGATCACAGGGCAATCAAGGGTTCATACCTATTATATTGATGTCTTTGGTAAGGAATTCTCTGAACATAAGGAACTAGAACACCTTAACCTATAAACTTATTGAATAATAAGCTTTATGGTATGGATGAAAGAATTTCACTTTTCTATTTCCTTACATGTCCTGGCATGAATGTTGGTTAAGCTGGCTTATTGAGAAGAACACCATGGTTAGGGGCATGTGCAATTTTGCACTTTGGAAAAGTCAGCAGGTATACAAGGATACAATATTAAGGAAATGGTGAAAGACTGGGAATTCTGAAAAATTACCTCAAGTGAACTGCCCCCACCATGAAAGGAATATTAATCATTACTATTACATTATATCAAAATATTATGGTTGGCAAAATTCAAAGTTTATTAACCACTTTATAGTTAATAAAATGTTTGATATGTTTTATCAATTCTCAAAATACATAGCCTTTCGGGTTTGTTTTTTTTTTTGAACACTGAACTCTTTTAAGTTCTGCTTTTACATGATACTATATTACACAATTATAGTACGATTATAATAACATAATATGATAATGTAAATATAAATATATGATATATCTGTGCAATATATGTAAAACAATTATATATAATTATGATATGATATATTATATAGTTACTAAATATATATAATTAATTATTACTATTATAAGAAAATATCAAATAAAGCTTTAGAATATTTACTATTTCACATTATATTATAATTTGCTAATGCTAAAATTTCATTATAAATAGCTTGAAAATAATTGGAATAGTGGATAGGAAAATATATGCTAGTCAACACCAAAGCACAAAGGCAGTTTTATCTGAATATTGCTTTGGTGTTGACTAGCATAATGTTAATAATAGTGTTGAGAATGTAGTCACCTTGAATTTACTTTGGTAAAACATGAGTTTGTTTCAAAATATATGTATATATAGTTTCATTTTGCTTAATTGATTGTTAAATTAGGATAGAGTAATATGTACTAAGAACCTAGCCAAAGTCTTTCAAAGAAAAGTTCCCTAAGCTGCCAAAAGAAATGTTAAAAAGGTTGTTCAATAAAAATAAATAGGCATTTATTTAGCAATCAAACTATCATTTTCTCCATTTCAGTGATTTCATTAGCATGAGTAACTTCTTTTGAGGAAAGGTTATAAATGCAAATCTGCAATTGTTCTGCCCGAAATTCCAAAAATATAAGTTGTTCTTTTGGTTTAAGACATTGTTTTGGAAGGAAACTATAAAAAAAGATGGTTACAAATTGACATCTTATAATACATGATTAGATCTTAATTTCTTTTCTAATTAACAAATAAGAGGTTCCCAAACACATTCAAGTGAAGCAAAATCATTCATTTTGAGGAGATTTAAGTTTTAGGAAGTCTTTTTCCTTTACATTTAAGTTTTCACCTATTCCTTCTAATTCAGTTTTTTTTTTTTGGAACTATTCAGGACAAGTCTAATCTCTGTCCAAGTTGAAAGCCTTCAGTTATCTAAAGACCATGATTCTGTCCTCTCTCAGTTTTTTGTCTAAGTTGACATCTAGCTCTTGATTATGTCATCCAGTACATTGCCTACAATTTCCAGCTATCATTCATGTGCAGATTCTATAAATATACTTTCTAGGCCTTCATTCAAGTCACTGATGAAAATCTTTAATAGGAGAAAACAAAGGTTCTACAGCAAACCACTAACAATCAATCAGCAGATTGAAAATTATTGATCATTACTAGGGTAGTTGCTTAAAAGTTATGAATCCATCTAATTGTAATATCAACCAACCCAGAATTTTTTTTAAAGTAGTGTACAAGTGCATGAGATACTTTCTCAAAGGTTTAACTGAAATCAAAATGCACAATATCTTTCTCCAAAGTGCTCATAATATGGAGGTGACTCTAAGTCCACAAAGGTTCTGGCAACAGAACAGAAGCTATAGCAGGTCTTACCAAACTGGAAAGAATCCAAGTATTTATCCAGAAAGAGACTATGCTTGTTGACCAAAGATCAACCTATTTAATTTTCAGGGATTAATTGCTAGAAGTTTGGCCACAAATTGATTTTTTTCCTCAGCCACAACTTACTAATACAGTTTATAAAGACATAGATCTGTTTCAGTACCAGTAATGGCCAGACCAACACGACCTGAAACCTTTGAAGTATAAAGATGTGCATAGAGAATTTTTCCCACCCTCAAGTCTAATAATCTCATCACAAAGGGAAATATGATTTTTTTTTAATGAGCAAACATGATTAGCATTTTCTTCTATATGTGGTTTCTTGGATTCCAGGGAATTTGGCTTATCAGGCTTACGTAGTCACTTTTATTTTCCATAATTTCTTATATTTTATTGATATTTGTTTTATGAGTATTTTTGTACCATTCTATTCAATATATTGGTATAAAATTTAATTGAATCTTAAAGTTTGAACCTCGTTAAAAGGTTTGATTGTTTTTTGTCTCATTAAATTATAATGATTTCTTGAATACATTTAGTTTTTCCTTTTTAATCTGAATATATTATTTTTAGTGGAAATCTTAATTTTTCTCTTACAAAAGCAAGGCAATCTTTTATTTTTTCCTTATTAATGCTATTCCTTGAACAGCCATTTCATTGTATTCCTGGTTATCCTGGAATATGCCTGGAATAGTCCTTCCTCCTCACTTCTACATTTTAGTTTACCTTCATTTTTCAAAACTAAGCTATTTGAACCTTTGTATGAGTCCTTCCTTCTCTCCTGTCCTTATGCTGTTAGAATAATACCTTCTAAGACTTCCTTCTATTTGCTCTGTATATATTGTGTGAATGTGCATTTAATTACATATCCCCCCCCATTCAATTATTGAACTACTTGACTATAGGGGCTATTTTTATTTTACCTTGTTTTTCAGGTATTTATTACAATACTTATCACATAGTTAGCACTTAATACATTTCTATTTATTGACTGACAAGAAATGAAAGGAAGCTACAAGCTTAGTAGCATTTTTTTTTGTTTGTTTGTTTGTTTTTTTTTTTGCTCCTTTTGCTCTGTCATATAAAAGAATTTGTCCAAAGGAACGGATTTTCATATTCTTGTTCCTACTATAACATATTTTTTCCTTAGCAATTTCATAAACCTCTTTTTTATTATTCTGAACTAGTAGTGACATTCCTTTACAGGCTTTTGCCATGGTTCTATTTTCTGCCTTATATAATTTTAATTTGGCCTTTTGTATGAGTCTAAAAAATCTGAGCAATTTGTGAGCTTCCTATGTGGCTAATTCGGTTTATTTAACTGGTTTCCTTTTTTCTTCCTCATCAAGAGCATGATTGCATTCTGTGAACTATATTTACTTAGAGATTTCTACACTTATATAATTTTCTGGTTTCTGTTTTTATTTTCTGAACTTTTTGAAATAGGTTTTCCTAAATTCTAAGATAATAATAAATACCATTTTGACACTGATTTCTGGTTAACAAATTACTTTCAACACAATCTTGTACAATTATTATTCTGGGTCAAAATGGTGTATTAGAGGGATCAAGTTAGTCAACCTCTCTTCAAATTCTCCTCCAAACAACTTTAAAATAGTACCTTAAATTGAACTTTGAATAAGAAGACAGTTTGAGACATTTTGCCAGTCTAAGAAAACTGAAGATGTCAGCAGGAGAAGTCTGTGACTCTGGGATAAGTGGCCAGTCCAGAGCACAATTTGCAGCACCACCAGTTTCAGGCCTTGAAGTCAGCTTCAAAAGCATCAGAATAAATTTTGTGAACTTTCATTCAAGATAAAGTAAAAGGGTCTGACAACTGCTCAGAAATAGATTATAAAGAATTTGTAATTACTTGCTGACACTGAGTGTAGCTAGAGCAAAGTGGTAACTTTATGGTCCATATGAAGATCTGGGTCACAGTTCCAATGTGAAGAGAAATGCTTGCCACTGGTCACAAGGAAGAAGTGGCTCTGGTTGCAGTTCCAAATTAAGGGGGACTTTTGTGGCTGCTAGAGAGCAGAGGACCTGGTCACAGTTCTAGGTCCAAGACAATTGCTGGCATTTGCAGATATAGGAGGAACAGGGACCCTTCCTAGGTAAAAACCAAATTATATGCCAAGAGAACAGTCATCATCCTTCTTCCAAAATTTTACCACGTTGGGAACTTATAGACCCTTAGAGCTAGCTATGAAAATAACTTGATGGTAAATCCTGAAACGTGGCCCAATGGCCCACATTCCACCAAGGTGAACAGAACCCAACTTTAACATAAAGTCCAAAGTCAAGAAATGATCAAAAAACAAAAAAAATTATTTATAATAAGCCATTACACTGGCAGGGAGGATCAAGTCACCAATTCAGAAAACAATGATATGAAAACAAGTGAAGTATGAAAGAAAAATGTGATTTGGACAGAAACTAATAGAAGAGTTAAAGAAAGAGATAAGAGGAAATTAGGGAAAGAAATGAATGTGTTGCATCAAAATTGCAAAATGAGAATTAACAGCTTGGTAAAAAAGGCACAAAATGCTGAAGAGAATTATACCTTTAAAAAAGGTATTTGTTGGGTATCTAGGTGGTACAATGGATAGAGTACTAGTCCTAGAGTCAGGAGGATCTGAGTTGAAATCCATTCTAAGACACTGACTAGCTGTGTGGCCCTGGTTAAAAGTCAATTAACCACAAAAGCCTCAAAAAAAACCCCAAACATTAAAAAAGGTATTTACCCAATGGTAAAAAGAGGCACAAAAAACACTAAAGAGAACTATTTAAAAAGGATGAGATACAAAAATTCACTGAGGAATGATACTTCCAGAAACAATAAAACAAAGTCAAAAGAATAAAAAAAAACCTGAAGAAAATGTGAAATATTTCATTGGAAAAACAAGTGACCTGGAAAATAGATCAAAGTCAGATAATTTAAGAATTATTGTTCCACCTGAATTCTATGATCAAAAACAGAGCGTAGCCATTATATTTCAGGAAATTATAAAGGAAAGTTACCTCAATATCTTAGATCCAAAGAATAAATCAAAAATTGAAAAAAAATCCATCAATCACCTCTTTAAAAAATTCTCCAAATGAAAATTCCCAGGAATATCATAGCTAAATTCCAGAGCTCCCATGTCAAAGAGAAAATATTACAAGCAGCTAGAAAGAAACAATTCACTATGATGGAGCTATATCATATGATTTAGCAGTTTCCATATTAGGGGAGCAAAAGATTTAGAAGATGATTTTTCTAAAAGGCTAAAGAGCAAAGATTACAATTAAGAATAATATGGCAAAAGTGAGTATAATCCTTCAGGATAAAAATAGACATAAATAAAATAAAGGACTTTCAAGCATTACTGATTAAAAAAATCAGAGGCGATTGGAAAAATTTTACATTCAAACACAAAACTCAAGAGAAGCACAAAAAGGTAAAAATTAAAGAGAAATTATGAGATTCAACAAAGTTAAACTGTTTACATTGCTATATGAGAAGATATTACTTATAATTCATTAATTCATTTCTGTCTGTCTCTTTCTGTCTTGTGTTTCTCTCTGTGTCTTTATCTCTATGTATCTGTCTGTCTGTCTCTGCCTGTCTGTCTGTCTCTCTCTCTTTACCCCCCTCCCTCTCTCTCACACACACAATTTCTTTCCCAATAAGGAAATTGGATAGGAAAGATATTTTTAAAGGGGGTAGCATGATAAAAAAAGAAGGCAAATTAAGGGAAACAGGAGTCAGAATCAAAATAGACTTTTGAAGAAATTCAGAGTTAAAAGAAAGGGAGGAGGATAAAAAGAAGAAAACAGGAAGAAGAGAAATATATATATATATATATACATTAATGAATGTATCAGTGTGAATATGAAAAGAATGAGCTCAGCCATAAAAGAGAATTGGATAGGAAAATGGATTAGAAAACAGAATAGGGCAGCTAGATGGCCCAATGGATAGAGCACAGGTTTTGAAGTCAAGAGGACCTGAGTTCAAATCCAGCCTCAGACACTTAATACTTCCTGGCTGGGCAAGTCACTTAAAAAGAAAATAGAATCCAGCAAATATATTCCTGATAGACATTGATATATTGACACTGAAACACACACATAATATCAAAAAAAGGACTGAAGCAGAATCTGTTATGCTTCAGCTGAAGGAAAAAAAGGCATAATCTCAGACAAAGTAAAAGCAAAAATAGACCTAATTAAAAGATAATTGTAGAATTTACATTTTGATTAAACAATGAAGAAGAATCAAAAATTATTATAGTAAGTTTCTCTGATAAAGGCCTTTCCTCCCTCTAATATATAGTTGAGTCAAATTATAAAAATAAAAGCCATTTCCCCAATTTTTGTCAATTGTCAAATTGTCAAGATATATGCCAATGCAGTTTTCAGAAGAAGAAATGGAAATTATATTTTTCATATGGAAAAACCCACTATTGGCTAGAAAAGTAAAAATTTAAAAAAACTGAAGCACCACCTTACACCTATTAGAAACAAAAAATGCTAGAATGTATTTGGGAATATAGGTACACCAATGAACTGTTGGTGGAATTGTGAATTGATTCAACCATCCTTGAGAAGAATGTGAAACTATATCCAAAGGACTATATTTTTTTGCAAAAATTTCATGAAGGGAAAAGAAAAAGGACCTATATGTACAAAAATATTTACAGCAACTCCTTATATGAGAGCATAGAATTATAAATTGAGGTGTATTTATCAATTGGAGAATGTCTGAGCAAGTTGTGGCATATAATTGTGAGAAAAGACTACTGTATTATAAGAAATGATGAGGGGCATGATTTTAGGGGGAAAAAACTTGGGAAGATCTATATAAACTGATGCAAATTGAAATGAACAGAATTGATAATTGAACACAGTGAGAACAAAATTGTAATGATGATCAACTGTGGAAAACATGATTCTAATTGGTGCAATGAGAAAATTTCAAATGATGCAAGACGAAAAAATTATATACAGTTTCAGAAAAAAAGAAATAAACAAACTGATAAACTTGGATCACTAATTGAAGTAAAGTTTTCTCCTTTTATTTTTTCCTGCTTCTTTTGCAATATGGCTAATACAGAAATGTGTTTTGCATGACTTTACATGCATAATTGATATCATATTACTTGCCTTTGTGAATGAGGAAAGGGCAGGAAGAAAGAAGTTCATTTAGAACTCAAAATTTTAAAAAAATGTTAAATAAATAATAAATATTTTTAAGTTTTAAAAGTATTATTTTGATTTTATAGGTGAGAGAAGTTGAAGAATTTGTACAAAGCCACAAAGCTAATAAATGGCAGGACTGGTATTCAAATATAGACCTTTTGATTCCTAGTTCAGAGGTCTCTGCAGTACAATAAATATGTACCCTAATTATGCTTTATTATGGATATGTAGGATATTCATTTTTTCACTATTATTAGTTCTAGGACAATATCTATGTTCTGTAAGGTTTCCTTTGTTTCCATTCTACCAACTAATTCTTTTTCATTCAACAAGATTAAATCAAGGACCTGTTCCCTTTGTTGCTTTCTCTTTACCTTTTGACAGATGAAAACTATCAGGGAGTTGAGCCAAGAATCCATCAAATATTCTACTTTTAGCATCTTGGAATTTCAGATTAATGTGACAAATTAACAAGTTGTTTTTTCCTTTGTCTGTTGATTGGCTTGAGAAATAATTCTTGGTAAACTTAAAAAATTTTCTTCTGTTATTCAACATTGTTGACTTACAAGAAAAAAAAAAGATTTTAAACCAGAATGGAATCCTTCAGCAAAACAAAACAAAACAACAACAACAAAAAAAAACCTTGTATGCTGTGTACTAAATAAGAAAACTACATAGAAAGAATGTCAAGAGAAGGTAAAGTATATAAAATAATTTTATTTTATTTCAGTTTCTCCCAAAAGAAAAATAAAGTTAGTTTTATAAACTATATATATAAACTTGCTTTTTATTGGGGAGATTTATATTAAACTTGTCAATCTCAAAATACCATTGATCAATTCTATTTTTTTTTCAAAACAATTTTATTGTAAAATAAATGGAAGGAGGAAGATTCTGGAAAGGTGGTAGAATAGGTTGGTAAATTTCAAGTTCTCCAGATTTCCCCCACAAATAGAACAAATTTGCACCTCAGGACTAACACAGACTCTTGAAAAATCAAGAAGATTTTGGGCAGAACAAAGATATAACCTGAGAAAATCTGTAAAAAGACTCTAGGTTAGGTATTAACACCTGTGAAGTGCAAATATCTCTGGACTAGGGCCACTGAAGCATCAAGTGGGGACCTCTCTGGCTAGCAGGAATCAGAGTTGTTTCACCTCCTGAACTGTTTATGGAGGGGGGTCTGAGTCCTGGAGACAGAGTGAACCTTGGCAGATTGGGAATGCCAGACCCAGCTGTGCTTTAGAAATGTGGCCCTGGGCATGAGGGAACCAGCACCTGGTGAGTGCAGAAGCAGCAGAGCAGGGACATTGCTGGCTGTGGGCACTTGCAGAAAGGTGGAGCTCTTGGTTTGGGGTTCCTAGTCAAAGGTGAGAGCTGAAGGGAAGGCACCATCCCCCCATGCCATGATTAGAGATGCTTACACTAAAACTTTTTGTTTTTAAAAAATGAATTGACAAATAAGAAATAAACTCACCATTGAAACATATTATGTTTAGAACAGTAAAAAGAACAGTAAAAAAAAAAAAGCTTCTATCCCAAAGAGTAAAATGAAAGGGCTTCCCACCCAGAGAGAATTTATAGAACTCAAAAAAGATTGTAAAAATCAAATGAGAGACTTTGAGGAAAAAACAAAAAAAATATATAAAAACTATACAAGAAAAGGAACATTATGAAAAAAAGCTAACCAACAAGAGAAGGAAGTATAGTCTCAAAGATGAAAATAATGTTTTGAAAATTAGAAATGGGCAAGGGGAAGCCAGTGATGTTATGAGAGACCAAAAAATTACAAAACAGATTATAAAGGATGAAAAAATAGAACAGAATGTGAAACATAAGAAAAATGACAGATTTGGAGAACAGATCAAGAGAAAATAAAAGAATAATTGGACAGCCAGAAAATTGTGACTAAAAAAGAATCTTGACACAATAATGCAGGAAATAACACAAGAAAATTGTCCTGGAGTGATAGAACATCAGGGGAATGTAGAAATAGAAAAAAAAAAATCTACCAATCCCCACCTCAAAGAAATCCTTTGTGGAAAACACACAGGAATATTATTGCCAAATTTTGAAAACCCCAGATCGAAGAAAAAACAATTTGCAAGAAACAAGAATAAAACAATTTGAATTGTGCAGGGCTTAGCAGCTATAATAAAAGACCACAGATCTTGGAATCATATCTACTGACAGTCAAAAGAACTAGGCCTGTGACCAAAAATATTATATTCAACAAAATTATCTATAATCCTGAATGAGAAAAAAATGGACATTCAACAAACTTTCAGATTTTCAGGATTTTCTATCAACCAAATCTAAACTTCACAGAAAATCATAAGAGCCAATATCAAGGATCAATTGTAAGGAATTTAACATGAACAAACTGCTCAAATATGGACAAATTGTTTATGTTTTTTACATGGGAAATGTGTATTATATGTTTAAGATTCATTTCAACAATAGGGTAGCTCAAAAGAAAGATTGGCAATGTTAAAGTAAAAATAATAATCATGTTATACAAATGAGGTGCAGAGGAAGAAAATATACAAAAGCATTAGAGGGGGGAGAAGGGCTTGTAATTCTGAAGACCTACTCACATTGGAAATGGGTTCAATAGGCAATACTATATATATCCAATGAATCTATAAAGAAATAAGGGTAGAGTGATGAGTGGATGGGTAAGCAAAGGGTGAAGGAAGAAGACAAGGCTGGGATACTTGGGTAAGGGGAGGTTAAGTAATAGCAAGGCAAGTTATGGAACAGAGTTTAATTAAAAAGGCAGCAGGGATAGGAAAGAAGTGTATATGTTGATGCATGTGTATGTCTGTATATAATTACATAGGTATCCATAAATATATTTCTTCTTAACTGTAGCTTGGTTGTGGGAGGATATAAGGGGGGAAAAGAATGAAGTAAATAAGGTGCACAGCAGAGAATCAAAGAACAAATTAAATGGAGGAAAAGAAAAAATGGACATTCATGAATATAATTTCTTTCAGTAATGTATATACTTTCTTGAAGTGTTAATTTATTGTTATATATTTTGAATTCTCCCTAATTTTCTGCTGGGCACGTGACAAAGCTCTCTTTTGTTTTATATTCCTTTTCTGTTTTTATTTTTTCTTACTCTTTTTTTTCAAATAAAATAAATTTAAAAGGAAAAACAACAACAACAACAATTAGTCTAGGAGTTAAAAGTCCTGGGTTCAAATCTTATTAGTGATATATACTGGCTATCTGACTTTGGACAAATTACTAAACTTCTCGGTGTCCCATAAAATTGTCTAAGACTAAGTTGCAGGACAGATAATTTCTTCATGTAGAGTTTCCTGTGCCAGTGAATCACTGATCCAATCATAAAACAGAAAATAAAAATAAATAAAAATAGTGAAAATAATTCTCTTAAACAAAGAGAATTTTCTCTGAAATATCTCCTCAAATTCTTCTCTCCAGCCAAAGAGAAGTACAAATTTTCAGTATGGTTCCTTTTAAAAAATGAAATGCCAACAACTTGGAGTAAACTTCTGATGCCTCTTGTTTTCATAAATTTATTTAATTTTGTTTTTATAATATATTCATTTCTGACTACATACTTCCCTGCTTGTAAAAAATTTAACCACCTCTATCAAGAGATATAAACAAAAAATAAAAAGAGATTTAGAAAAATTAACCAATATATCAACCACATCTAAATCTACATACACTGGGTATGAGATATTTTTTATGTCATACCCAATGTTCCCTACCTTTGCAAAGAAAGAGATGGAGATGAAATCCATTAAAAAAAAATTCTTTTCCAGGACCAAGTTTGGCTATATAACTGAGGGGTTTTTATCTTATTGATGAAAATTTAGAAGTATTTTAGATAGGGAAAGGATAATTAATCTCATTAATATTTCCATTTCTCAAAAGCTACAGAAATGATCTCACAAAATTCAGTAAGAATTTATATATCCAAGCAGATCATCCCATTTTGATACTATTAGTGACATTGAACAGACTTAAACAGAGCCATAGAGCCAAGTGGAACCCCAAATCATCTATCTTTTCTAGCCCTCCTTTCCAACGTCAATATTATCATTATGAAGGACAAACCAATTTTGTTTCTAGTCTTGAAGTTCTCCATGGGGATTCTATAGCCTTCCTTGGTGTCTCTTTCCAATCTACAATCCCACACTAGAATTAAACTGAATTAGTCTTCTGCTTTCCTTTATTTCTTAATAGTTGTATCTTCCAGAAATTGGAAATCAAACAGCTCTAATTCCATAGAACTATGATAGACTGAGAGATAGAGAGGATTTCAGAGATCATCTCTTCTAGACCCTTATTTGATAGAATTTCACAGAAAATTATATAAATCATATGAACCAATATCAAAGATCAATTGTAAGGAAATTAACATGAACAAACTGCTTAAATATGGACAAATTGTTTATGTTTTTTTTTACATGGGAAATGTGTATTATATATTTATTTGATAGATGAGGAAAACGAAGCCCATATTAAGTGATTTGTCCAAGATCATGCAGCTAATGAGTATCTGAGTATCCAGTTAAGGCTCTTTTTCTACACAACATGACAAATGACTGAGAATCATTTGTTGCTAGCCGCAAGAAACACATAGTCATGTTGCAAAAATTATTTTAAACAAAAAATCAATTCAAATATAGGAAAATATAAATGAAAAGGATAAATTGGATCACAGGGAAGAAATGTCACAAAGGAAAAATTTGTCAAAGGATAATGAGACCTCTTTGGATAAGAAAACAGGAAGTATATTCCAAGTAAAACTTAGGTTACCTCTTCTGTCAGTTGAAATTTTCTCTTATGCTCACCAGAGTTTAGGATTTCCAAATTCCACATTTTAGCTTTGGGGTGTGACTAGCTTTTCAAGACCTGGATTATTTCAAAAGGATATTTGATAGGGCAATGGTGTATACATTACAAAAACATATTTACTTGCACTATTTCAGCACATACAGTAAATGGAAAATTTCTCTCCTCATGTTTTTAGAGAGTAAACGAATTAGTGAGTAAGAAGCTGGACTGAGCAATAATTGTGAATGAAAAAAAAAGATAGAATTCAGTATTCATAAGGACTAAAAGCACAAACTCCTACATTTTTCTTATTGATGAGTTAAAAGTTAGTATTTTCTTTCCACAATTATTTCCACATTCATTAGGAAAACTTGAAAAGATGCATTTAAGGGTAATTTTGAAAGCTTTGGTTGTTTTTTCCTTCAATGTATATAATTTATTCAGTCAATAAACAACCATTTTGTAAGTATTAAAGGATGACTATGCATTCTAGGCATTGGACTAAGTTCTAGGGACTCAAAGAGAGGCAAAACCAATCCCTTCCTTTAAGAAACATATCTTCTTTATATAAAGATATAGATGGATTCAGGATGTATGCAGAGTAGAGGATAATTTCCCAAAGGAAGCTCTAGTAGTTGGGCCAATCTAAAAAGGCCTCCTATTGGAGGTACCATTTCAATCTGAAGTCTTATAAGAAGATAGTCAAAAAAAATCATGTATTAAAAACCTACTATGTGCACTAAATATTGTAGAGAAAAAGAAAGTGAAGCTAATCCCTACTTGCAAGGAAATCACAGTGTAACGAAGGAAAGACATGCAAACAATTATGCATTAACAAGAAGATTACAGGATAAATTCCAGATAATAATAGAAAGTCTCTAGAAATAAGGGGTTTAGGAGAGACTTCTTATAGAATGTAGGATTTGAGCAGGGGCTTGAAGGGAGCTTGGGAAGTCAAAAGGCAGAGATGAAAAGGAAGATTATTCCAACAATAGGGGACAACCAAGGAAAATTCTCAGACTGGAGAGATACTGTTTTATGTGACCAATAGTAAGGATGCCAATGTCACTAGATTGCAGAGTAAACAATGACTATAAAATGTAAAAAAGACTAGAACTGGTGGAGGAGGAAAATTGGAAGGTCTTTGAATGACAAACTGGGAGTTTTAGAGTTAATTCTGGAGATTATTCTTGTTATTTGTCCTTCATTTTCAGAGAACTAATGACATCATGGGTGATGATGTCTTGACTTGTGCATGAATTGGATTTAAGCTAGTCAAAGTTGTGGAAAGTCCTCAGTTACCCTCTATACTCCAGTACCATTGGAGTTCAGCAGCAAGACAAAAATTAGGATGATTGGCAATGGGTTGGGATATAGAGGATGAGCTTGGCATCCTTGATGTATGACCAAACTCTAAAAGCTCTACAATATCTGCTTCAGCTGCCTTCATCACTTTTAAGCCACTGGTGAGAGGTCAGTTTGGGATATATTGAGTTTAGGACATCCAGTTCAAGAAGCTCACTAAATAATTTGAGATGTGAGACTGGAGGTCAGCTAATAGTATAAAGCTAGATAAATAGATTTAAGAATCATCAGTGGAGAGATGATAATTGAATCCATAAGAGCGAATGAGATCAACCAAATGAAGTAAAAAGGGAGAAAGCAGGATCCAGGACAGAGTCCTGGGAGATACCCAGAGCTAATGGGTGTGAATTGAACTAACATCCAGGTAAAGGATACAGAAGTAATATCACCTTATTATATTTCTGTACATGTGTATATCTATACATATGTGTGAATATACATACATTTTGCACATGTATACACATGTACATATCATATATGTATTGAGATGGTAAAGATGATAACTTGATCCATGAAAACTGGGGTCAATCATTCATGGTGGTAAAAAAATAAGGGATATTTCAATCCAAAAGTGGATAGCATTGTAGAAAATCAACATCAATTTTAAGCCTTTTCCTTTCATTAGTGACTGTATTTGAACAAGAAGATAATAAAAATGAACTTTCCTATAAGAAAAAAAAATAACTTTCCCTATTATAAGGTTAAGATAGTCAAATTCATTTTTCCTTAGAGAAGTATGGTATATTCATCATCCAGGACTTCTGCCTTATGTTTGCATAGGACTTTAAGGACTTCCATATATACTTCCTTATTTCTTCCTCACATCCTTGTAAGGAAGATCATATAATTAGTCCTGTTATGGATTGCAGAGTTAGAGTAAACAACCTTGGTCTGAATACCTCTAATTTCACAAGTGAGAAAAATGAACTTTAGAAAGACTTTCCATTGGTCATATGCTTCATAAGCAGGACTGTTCAGTTTCAGATCTAGATTTTTTTTTTTAAATTCTAAGTGAGAACCATGGAGACCCATTCTTCTAATGGAAACAGCATGTGACCTCAAGATACATATTTAACTTTATAGTAGTCATTTTAATCAGATCATAGCTTCATACAGATATAGTGTGATGTGATAGATAGGAAGTTAGGAAGGCTGGGGTTTCAAATCTGCCTCTGATAATTTACTAGCTGTGTGATCCTGGGTAACCAACTTAATCTCTTTGTGTTTCAGGCAATCCTTAGTACTTCACAACTAAATTGTTGGTGACTTTCAGTCTTAAGTAGTTTAGGAAGTTCCTACAGCAAAAATTCCTCTAATTGAGGAAATTTTAGGTTGTTTCCCTTTGACATTCTGATGTACAGGGATACCCCTTAGGCTATTTGGTACTCTGTGTAGTAATTGGAAATTCCCAGGTTCAGGATTAGAATCACTCTATAGTACAACAGTGTAATGCATGGTGACATGAATCAGTCCCTAATAGATCATTTATATAGACAGAGTTTAGGAATTAGGTCTTATATTTTAGGTCTTATATGTAGACCTCCCCTCCCATTCACTCTTAAATAACTGAGATGATAGCTTTGGCTTAGGGTTTTTGTCTCTTCTTTAAAATGTCACTATTCCTGAAATAACGCGTTAACCTCTACCAATCATTTATTTACACCTCATTGTATATAAGTTTATTGTATTCTTTTCAGAAAGCATGTTTTATATTGAAAAGAAGATAAAGATTATGAAATGTGCCATATACCTGCAGTGTTGGATAGAGAAAGAAGGGGAGAAAGGTACTAAAAGTGAGTGAATTCCAGAGGCAGAGATTATGCTCTTTTACTACATAAGCAATTTTGAGTAAATTAGTTTGGTTTAGCACTAATCTCCAGATATTCTTTTGCCTCTTCTTACTTGCCATGATCTAATGTGCTATACAGCTCAGCTACCTGCATTCCCAGGAGACTTGACTTGTATGATTTATGGTCTCTTTTGTATTCATTATTCCTGTAATTCCATTTTGGCAGATTCATTCAAAGAGTTTTAAGCCCAGCTGACTACTGGCTAAGGATCCTAATGCATCTTATAAATATCAATTGATTTTTTTTTAATTCTGATATTTGCACGAGCTTCAGTGACATTACTCAGGAACCAGAAAATAAAGGTCAGAGAAATCCAAAGACTTACTCTGTATCATGTTTAGAGCATAATGGACATAAGAAGAACATTGCTTTGGATTAACTCTAACAACATGTTGTTCAATAACACATGGTGAATCACTGGAAAGAGCCAAGAATTGACTTCAGGAGGCATGGTTTCTAATTTCCTGACCAGAAAACCACATCCCTTTCTTATCAAGTCAATAGAACATTTTTAAGCAAAACATCCCATAAGACTTACCTCCTGTTAGCATGATGGCACATTTGCACATACAGTTGTCATTATCAGCATCTTTCGTGCTAAAATCAGCACCATGCAAGATCAGACTACTCTGTTTTCCTGCTGTCCCACTGTGGCCCTTTAAATATAACCTAAAGGTAGAAGAAAGAAAAATCAAATAAAACTTTCAACCAGACACAGACGTGGTCATATTGATGACTGATTATGTTCTTCAACTTTTAATTTCCTTTCTACTCTGAAACAGGACAAATATACTTCATTCAGAAGTAAAACAAATGGAAGGCAAGATGATAAAAATACAACATTAATAACAGCAGCAACTTTGGAAATGTTCAAAGTTCTTTTAATAACACCAAATTCATCCCTGAAACAAATATTCATATTTTTAATTCTCATATTCTACACGTGTTGTATGTTTTTGAGTCAAGGAGCATGACAGTTTCTGAAGAATTAAAAATGAATATCACCTGGAAGGCAAAAGAGAAGTGCATAGTGGGCATGAGTAAACTGTAACCCATTACCAAAACATTGTGAAGAACCCATATTTACAGATATCACCAAATAAATGTTATCATTAAGAGAGATGGATTGTATAATGAGAATGTAGGATGATCAAAACATATCCTTGTTTTGATATGAGAAAATAAAGAAGGGTAAGTGAATCTTTTATGATGGGTTTAATGGAGGATATGGAGTAGAGTTGTACAGGATGAGCAGGTATAGATCCCTTGCTATCTGTGTCACTGAAGGAAATAACCATATTGCTGATATTTTGGATCCATGCTATTATGAAAGATAGTAAAAACAAATTATTACATAGTAGCCAACTTTGTTGTGATATATTTGTCTTTGTCCTTTGCTGGACTGGCCCTTGTATAACAGGCATATAATTTGTTTCTATCACTGTCCTCAAAATCTTTGCTTTTTATTAGAACCTAACAGAAGCTATACAAATATAGCATTTGAGGACATATAGTTATATCCACATCATAGAGAGACTCCAGAGCATACAAATACATTAGATATCATAGTAGTAGAGCAAAAGTTATGATACTATATTTAATATATAGTTGATGGAGAAGAAGTAAGGACTTTAGTAGAGGTTTTATCTTTGGCTGTGTGACCACAGGCAAGTCACTTATCCTCTAAGAACTCTACTCAGATATCTGAGATGATAAATTAAAGAGCATTTGGAGAAGAAAGAGTTTCCTCAAGGGCATTGAAATCATATATCTCTCATATAACTTCTGACCCCTTTACCAAAAATAGCAGTTTTATGAAATTACATAGCAATTAATAAACATTATAATATATTTTTGATAAATTCTATTCTTAACTCATTATATTTATCCCCAACTATCCCTTCTGTGCCTTTCCCAGAAAGCTATCACATGTAAAAAAATAAGCAAGCAATATTTGGGGAAGAGGGGATGGAGATGAAGGCTGATTTTTTTATTCTGTTTTTCCAGCTAAAAAATTAAAAGGGAAAAAAAGAAGAAGAACCACGTCTTATCTAAACTTTATATATTATTCATGGCCAAATAGGCCTTTGTACATAATAGGATGACAAATGCAATTATTTTATTGTACTTTATTACTCTTTCATCTCCAGAAAATAGAAAGCAAGTTTCTACTACAAAAGATCAACTTGATTATCTGTATTTAGTTATTGCTTCTTCATTCAACACAGCTCCCTGATTTCTACCCAACTGTTCTTTTCTTTGTCAGCTTAATTATCATCAGAAGTTTTTCTTTTTAATATGTTTTATTATATGACCTATCCCTAGCATATCCATAAATGATCCTTGAGTCCCTATTCTATTACCTAGACTCCTAGCAAATTCCAACAATCAACAAATCTGATCACTGAAGAATGGAGCTCCAGAAATGATCTTTCAAAGGCACTATTGCATTATTACTTTATAGCAGATCTGCTTATTTAACTCATCAATGGATATATTATCTAATTTCCTTATTTTACAAGATGAGAAGTATACAAAATATTATCTTATTTCATTTTTATTCAGATTTCAAGTAATATCTTTGTTATTATTGCTGACTATTGGACTTCCACTGACCAAGTGGTCAGTGGACCAAGTGAATTTACCCAGTGAAGAACACTGCAGGTAGAAGGTACTAAAGTGGAGGAGGCAGGAAGAATTTACCAGCATGTATCTCTTTATTTACTAATTAATTTGAAATGTTCTCCTTGCCCATTACTAATTTCTGAGCATGCATTCAAAATACAAACATATTTTAAGTTAAATACAGTAGCTAAAGTTATTTCTAAAGAAAAACTAATAGCATGAGAGAGAATGCCAGATCAAAATAATAAGTACTGTAACATCCCAATAATGACATTTTTAGAACAGAAAGAGGGGGAAAAAGGTGAAAGACAAGGAGTCTTCATGTAAAATGAACTTCTGACATTTGACTTTATAGTAGATATTTAAATATATAAAATTATAACTATTTGGATTTCAATGAAGTCATAACAATCTTTTCCATAGTATAGGAATAACAAGAGATTCTATTATTATTGATAGGCTGTTTATATACTAGTAAAATTAGGGTATGCTGGAGTCAGCTCCAAGCACTTTGCAAGAGTTAATTATTAAATTATCAAGGTGAGAATTTTAGATCTCCTTAACAAATTTTACAATTAGGGTTTGTATTATTGAATTTTTGAACATTTTAACAAGAAATTTGAAGAGAAAGTGTTAATGATGCATAATGAACTGAAAAGTATATTATGTATACATTTTTTCTTCCACTTGAGCTTGTGGTTAAATATTTGCCAACACACCATTTGGACACAGGCCATGGATTGGGAATTTTAGTGAAGTATCCACTACCAATGCAAGTCAGCACTTTCTTTACAATTTAGAGTTAGAACAGGGTTGTTGACATTTTTTAATATGTATATGTGTGTCTGTGTGTCTGTGATAGATTTCTTGGGCCATCTGAAAGAGACCTTTGACCTCTTCTTAAAATAGTAATCTTTAAAAAAATTATTATTTTAAAGTCAAACTCTGGTTACAGGTACAGATGTAATTTTTCCCCTTCCTACTTCATACATACACCTGAAATCTATCCCAAACCCTTAGACACTGGGTTAAGAATTCCTGTTGCAGAGTGTTATCTAGAGCCTTGATAGATTTAATGACCTATCTAGAGTCACACAGTCAGTATTTAAAACAAATCTTCCTGGCTCTGAGCAGTTGTCAAGCCCTCTATGCTGCTTCTCTATATTTTCTACATAATTTAATAAATTATTTTTATAAGTCATGATTTACTCAAGTTTCTAATTATCCAGAACAAAACTTTGTATCTAGATATCTGATCCATGTAAAGAGAGGGTCAAGTACAAATATGTGTGTGTGTGTGTGTGTGTGTGTGTGTGTGTGAGAGAGAGAGAGAGAGAGAGAGAGAGAGAGAGAGAGAGAGAGAGAGGGTATGTGCATATCTACTTCCATTATCTTCAGTTGCTTAGTCCACACATTCAATAGCCTGTTACGTGTGGTGATGCAGAAATTCTCTTTAAATCAGACTGGAATCCACAAAATTATATGTCATTAAAAAGAATACCTTAGCAAAAAATGTTCCTCCTCCACACTCTACATTTTTGAACACCCTTTTCCAGTCAGTGTAGATGTGGCTTAAATGAAAGATGATGTGTTATGAGATACAAACCACACATTCACTCCAGAGCAAAGCAGCTGGCTTAATGACAGACAACAGAAAGAAGCTGCCAAAATTCTGCTACACACAAAATTGGATGTCACCAAGCAAACCGCCAAAAAACAGAATCATGGTATTTGACCCTTTCAACATAGCCTTCCTAATTAAGAAAAAATAGTTATGAGCAATATAGGGCTAATGACTCTGAAAGTCAACTTTTTTTCTTCATTGGTTTTATAAAATTCAGGAAAAAAAATATATATAAGGGATACAACAGGTGATTCTACATTTTTGTTATCTCTGATTCTTTTATAATGCACAATAAAATCAAGTAATATCTTTTTATGTATTACACATAAAAGAGGCATTTTGACATTATTACTACATATCCAGCTTGAGTCAAGAAGACCTGAGTTATAATTCTGTCTCTGATACATAGAGGGTACCTGATCCTGAGCAAATCACTTTAACTTCTCTGTTACCCAAGAAGCCCACTAATACTATAAATTGTAGAGCAGATTTTAGCCTGTATTGGTATGTGGAATGTCCTCATGGGAGTCTCTATGGCAGTGAAATAAGAGATCTAGTCAAAATAGAAACAAACAAAAATAACAAGTATAGAGAATAAATTATCAAAAAAGTTTTCAGAACTAATTTTCAAATAGTGAGTTTATAAGAGCAATGATTTAGAACTGGAAGAAATCACAAAGATCTAGTTCAATTCCCTCATTTGTAGATGAAGAAACTGAAGTACACAGAGAAGAGTCCAGAGACACAGTAGACACTAATAGAATTGAACCCCAATCTTCTCTCTCCAAACCTGGTGCTTATTCCACTAAATACCATCTCCTAAGTGGCTATGACTACAATAGAGTCTTTTTAAATAAGTGAAGTATTTATACTTGGGATGATATGCTCTTTTTTTTTTTTACTTTCTCTAAAACAATAAGTCTATTACCAGAATCTATTTCCTCCTGTGATCTTGATCTTTACATTAAGGACTGTCACATACCTCACATATTCAATTCTCAATAACACTCTCCTTCCTTACCCAAGTCAGTGGGAGTTGTACTAGAACAAATTATGTTTCAAACGGTAGACAGATGGTCAAATATCTGAACTCCAATGTCTTAGGTAATGACAAGTCAAGCAGATTTTTGTTTTAGCTCTGAGAACTCTTTCTGCTGCCATATGGAACTAGTTTATCTTTTTTACAATTACTTAAAATGACCTTCTTGCTTCTCTTTCAGGGCCTGGTAGCAATGATGATGATGACAGGACTTGGTGACATGGTCACTTATAAATACTTTTGTTCAGGAACATCTCTATGTTCCTCATGTCACATACAAAGTATGCCAGACACCAAGTATAAGAATAGAATACATGGCACTTTACAATGTTGCATTCAAACAACAAAATTTTGTCCACAAAGAAATAATGAAAAAATTAATCTTCATTACTACATTGGAGATATGGGGGGGGGGGGGAACTATAGGTATAGAACATTTAATATAAGATTCAGTTGATGCATTGGTTAGCTTAGCTAAATTGCTTTCTAGTTACCTTCTATTTTCTTTCTTTTTTCCATTACAAGGGATGATTCACTGAAAGAGGAGAAGGTTTCATTCATTCATTATATATCATTATTCATGAATAATGATATATAAAAAAGGATGTCATAAAATTTTAAAATATTATAAGTTGAAATTCGATATGAAATGTTTTAAAAAAAATTTCTCCTGAATTTATCCATGGTGAAGATGAAGGGATGTGTGTGTGTAGGAGTGGGGGTTGGGCATCATTGTTTCTATTACACTAAAATGTAGGGTTTTTTTTTTGTTGTTGTTGTTGTTGTTTAATTAGATTTTCTCTATGTCTAGGCAGAAGACCCTGATTGCTTTGGTAATCTTGGAGATTCTTACAAACTAAGTAAATTTTGAGAGATAGTTATTTATCTAGTTCTGGATTTCTGGGGTTTTTAGCTAAAGTTTTAAGAAAGCAAACCACTTCGGGGCGGGGAGAGAAATGTAGTGTTCAAACTTTCATAATCATCTTAAGGACTTTCTTTACTAAGTCCAAATTGTATATGGATAATAAGATTTCAGATACTTCCTAGCTGTATGAACCTGGGCAATCCATTCAACCTTATTTGCTTCCATTCTTCATCAGTAAAATGAACTAGAAAAGGGAATAGCAAACCATTACAGTTTTCTTTGCCAAGAAAACCTGAAAATAGGGCCACAGTCTGACAGGATTAAAATAAGTGAACAACAATAACTTCAAACAGAAGTCTTAACTTCCAAGATCTTGTTAACTATATATTTTATCAAAGAGAAAAGAAATTCATACTCTTAGTTACCACAGTAGCTGCTGATGAAGCAAGATAATTTTCTTTGGACAGAGGACAAACAAATAAACCATAATCCTAACATTACCCCAAATTATCTTTTTTATACTAGCTATAGCCCTTGTGAATTATCTTTAGATAAGAAATAAAGAAAAAAATGATTAGAATTGTTTAGAGTCTGATGAAGTGTTAAAACATAACAAAATGATAATTTTTCCACTTGATTATCAAAAATAACAAGTTTTTTAATCTTCCCCCAAAAGTAGTGCTCTGCATTTTGAATACTAAAAAGAGGATGGCACATTCTTTTTGTAATGTATTATGAGTCATAAAAATGAATGACATCTCTGTCTTATAGTAGTTTAAAATTTTGTTGGAAAGATAAGATATTATAGTATATATGTATATATATACATATATATATGTGTGTGTATATAATATGTGGCAGTTTTCAATATGAAATACATAAATGTGTAACAGATATGTGATTTCATCATCAACCAAAGTGGTAATTCCCTACTCCAAAACAGATCAAATCCGACTTATGACTCCAGAGATAAGTCCTAGTGAGTGTCCTGAAATATTTAAAGATTAAGTGATTTGGCCAATTTAAATATCTAGTAAGTAAATATCTGCAGTAAGGTTTAAATCCAGATTTTTTAAAAATTTAATTCAGCATTCTATATCATGAAACAAATGGAGATAATGGAAAGCAGCAGGCTTTCATAATTATAAAACCACAGTGTCTTAGAAGACAACTCAGACTCATCTCAGACACCAACTGACTTGAAGCAGAATTCTCTCTAGAACAAAATTGCCCCAAGCTCATGTACCCTCTATTTGAAGTCTCCTAATGATGATGAACTCACTACTTTCCAAAGTTGCACTCTTTACTGGTAAACAACTTTGCTAGGAAGATTTTCTTTATATTGAGTCACATTACCTCTATCCAAACCACTACTCATGAAATTATGCCTAATGTAATTGAAAACAAAAACCTGAAATCACCCTAGAACTTACATATTTTGTGAAAGATGAGTCATAATGAATCTCTTAAAGAAATTCCCTAAGTTTAAGATGAGGTTTTAATATTTTACCTTTAACATGATATTCCCAAACACTGCCAGAGGGATGGGCATCTTTTTTTATGAATCCCCAAATTTTACTATCCATTATAGACTATTTGTTGTTATTCAGTGGTTTTAGTCATATCCATCCCTTTGTGATCTCATTTGATGTTTTCTTGGTAAAGATACTGAAATGGTTTGCCATTTTCTACTTTAGTTCATTTTATAGATGAGGAAACGATGGCAAAAAGGGTAAAATGACTTCTCACACAGCTAAGTGTTAAATTTGAATTCATGTCTTCCTGATTCAGTGCTCTATGCATTATACCACCTCACTGCCTCACTGGAGAGCACAGTAAGACTAATTTCCTCAGCAAATTTATGCAAAATGAAAAGGTATGATCTATAATTAGAATAATGAATTCATTATCTTTGAATAGTTTTCTATAAGGGGAGAAGATAAGGTTTTCCCTTCAACATATAAAAGCAAAACATGACTTTGCTACACGATAGTGTCCATGTTTGGCAAAATGTGTACCATAACAAAGCAAAAAATATCTTGGAATGGAGAGACTGAGAAGAAGAATATGAATTATAATCATTTCTATGCATGGGGGACATAATTGAACCCTGTTTCATCACTTTATATCTTAATGAAATTACCATAAATAACCAGAATAACCACTGAAACAGAAAGGTTAAATGATCAAGGTCACACAGGTAATATATGGTGAGGTTTTTCATTTAGTTCTCCTGAGTCCAAATATAGTACTTTTTCATTACACTATATTGATTATTCTCAAAGAAACATTAGTTAATCCAATGGTTTTTGAAAATCACCATGAAGCTCTTTATAATATTTTAGTACTGAAATGAATAATAGATTAAATTTAAAATATAGAAAATATACCATCATGGATAAACAACATTTCTTTTACTTTCTCTCAAAATAACTTCTCATTAAATTTTTTTTGCCAGATATAAAAAGCATTCATTATGAAGAGATGCTGACATTGACTGAAATAATTTATGTAAAGAGATAGTTCACATTTATAAGTTCTTAAAAAGAAATAATTAGATTATGTTTAAAATTAAAATTGAACATTTTCTGGTTTTAAAACATGTTCATTGTCATTTGTTTCAAACTGTATTGTAGTGCATTGATTATAGGGCTAGAATAAATTTGTCATTGTCAGAAGAGAAAGTTTTAAAGAAATAGCTTATGGAATACCACAGTGAGATAAATATTTGAGAATCTACATGAGATTATTAAGATTTATTATGGGACCTATTTCAAGAGATGTGTTCTTTCTGTCGGGAAATTCCTACTGGAAATGGACTGGCCATTGTTAGAATAATGTTTCAAAAGTTATTTCTTCCTTATCACAGGTTTAAGATATCAAATCCTTAGATTAAAATAACTTTGGTTGAAAGATCTTCTATATAGTTGTGTATCTGTGTGTATAAGACAAGTTCTATGCATTTTATTTGCCTGTAGGAGATGACATGACAGATTTTTCTGTGGTGGCAGCTTTCAGTTTATTTGCAAGGGACTGTCAATGTTATAAAAATGAAGATAGAAATGGTCATTTATTTTTTGATGCAGTTGATAGAATTATTACAAAATGCTTATTTGTATGTGTGAGACAAAATATTTTGTGGTAGTTGTGTGCTTGATATAGATGAGAGATCTAAATATGTACAGTCTGAAGCAAATCACAGAGGAAAAAAAGGAATTGCAAGTGTTAAATTCATACAGGTAAGAATTAAGGAAATGATAATGATCTCTAGATATTTGAATAATATTATCATTGAACAGATATAGATATATCAGTCTGTTTTATCCAACAGAGTATCAGAAGAAAAAAGAGGATACTTGTTTTTAAAGTCACTAAAGTTCTTTTATTCCTAGCAATCCAAGAGATAGTCCAAAAACTGTGATACTCAATCTTTACATGACTTCCTTCTGCATTTATAGAGATGGCATTGTAAATTTGTCAAGAGGGTACTGAGATTTAAATAGTTTATCTTGGTTTAGATGTTGTTCCAGCTTCTAGGAAGCAAATTCAGCCACCAATGTATATACTAACAAAAGCATGTATAATTTTAAGGTTTTGCAGAGTGTTTTCAAAATATTAATTGATCTGATTCTCACTGCAACCCTGAGAGGAAGGTCCTATTGTTATCATTATTGTACAGATGAGGAAAGTGATATGAACAGAGGTTAAGTGACTTGCCAGGATCATGCAACCAATAAGTATCAGAGGCAGGAATTAACTTCAGGTTCAGCATTCTGTTCATTTTACTACCTAACTGACTTAGAAAGTATTATGCAATCAAAATAGTAAAAGTAACTGGGACATTGAAAAGTTAATGACTTACTGAGATTCAGAGGTGGACTTTGAACCTAAGTATTGTTGACTCAAAAATGGCTTCCTTTCCACTTTGTTATGTTTTCTCATACTCAAGACTGTTTTCAAAAATAAATTTAGCTCTTATGTTTGATTTTTGCACAGATATCAATGAATTGGTATACTATGAGAAGAACTTACATTTTCCCTATAATGAAATACTGATACTAATATAAGCATAATAACAAAGTTGGTTGTATAGAATCAAACAGAAAGGGTTAATCGTTTTTGGAGGGAGGGTTCAATGAATTGTCCCAAATCTCTTGTTGCTTCTGTTATGTTAACTGGCATCAATAACCCAAATAAAGGGATAAATTTCATGTTTATTAAATTTGTAAATAACATCAGGCTGGGAAGGCTGTACTTTGAATGATAGATTTAGAATCTCAAACTATATCAATAGGATAGAATCTAATAAAATAAAGTTTAATAGGGAAGAAAAGTAAAACACTTTAATTTAAAAAGAGCACTTTTGAAATACAACATTTAAAAAAAAGTGTCTAGACTGCAGTACACATAAAAAGTACAATAGTCAGTGTACTGCAAGCACATTACAAGTCAGCACTAGATTGAGATAGTCAAAAGGCAACCTCAAGTTTCATTAATTGCAGCATAGTGTCTAAGATAAAGGAAGTGAGAAATCCTTCCTGCTCTGCCTTGGTCATACCACCAAAGCAAGCTAATTATTTTTGGAACAGAATTTTGGGAGATTTCAGCTTGTCATTCACAGAATCAGTCTCCACTTCAATTGCAGGTCTTGCTAAATCATACTTCTTCCATACTTTCTATCCTCCTCATCTACCTCCCACTAGAAAACCTGGATTCTGCTCCTTCTCCCATGAATCCTAAGCTCAGATAGAAGAGGCCCAGAATGAGGTCTCCATCCATGTCACTTTTCAGCCATTTTCAATCTATGTTGGCATTCATATACCCTCTGCCCTCTAGTGTTCTTTAGGTGCTGTCTTTTCCTATTAAAATATAAACTGCTAGAGGGTAGAGACTATCTTCCTTATTTGTATCTGTATTCTCAGTGTTTAGTAGAGTGGCCAGTACATAGAAACTGTTTAAATAAATATATTGTCATTTGTTTAATATGGAGTTGTAGAAAAAGTATTAAAGTCTGAGGTTATTGTTCTTCAGTCATTTCAGTATCCAACTCTTTGTGACTTCATTCAGGTATTCTTGGCAAAGATAATAGAGTAGTTTGCTACTTCCTTTTTCTATTCATTTTACATTTTAAGAACTGAGGAAAACAGGGTTAAGTGATTTGACAAGGATCACACTGCTACTCTGAGGCTAGATTTGAACTCAGGAAAATGAGCCTTCCTATTCTAAGTCCAATGAGCAATATACTGTACCCTGGAAGTCAGATGATTGTGTTCTAATCTTTATTTGTCATTGACTTTGTTTGCCTTCATCTGTAAAAATTTGGATTAAAGACCTGAGACCCTTTCATTTTAGAGTATCATTTAGCTATTAAAATATTCTTTGTTTTTTCACCTACATATTGATACAAGGCTGGATTTTCTTCACATACTTCAGTCTAAACAACATACATCAATGGATTGAATATACAAGTAGATATGAGAATCCTATTATTTTCTCTTAAACCATACATTTAAAAGATTTATGTGTAATAGTAGCACTCTTCATTTTTTTTTCTTGTTTTAGAAAATATGGTTATTTTTCATAACATTCTATGTTAACATGAAATAGTTGTATTATTTTAAAATCACTTTTAAAATTTATTTGGTTTTATTTCTAATATGGTTAATATTTATATTTGCAACCCCATAAAGTAAAGCTATTAGGGATCCACAATATCTTTTTAATGTAAAGGCAATCCTAAGACCAAAATGTTTATGAACTATTGGACTAAATAACCTTTAAATCTCCTCTGTTTTAATTCTATGACCATTTGTTTCGTGATTTGGATATATTCTTCCTTGATTTGGATATGTTACTCTCATTAACATATATGGATATTTGAAATTATGTTTGTAAGAGCCAGCCAATCGGGCTGTTCATATAATAGAAATAGAAGGTGTGGCAGAGGAGCACCTCAGTATGAATATTAAGAGAAAAACAGTGAATGAAGAGATGATACCTCTATTTTAAGATACATTCTTCTTTATAAAAAGGAAATTTAAGCAGATTTTTTTTATTACAAGTATTTCTTATCACATAGTACATTTCCCTATATTCAAGTTTTGACATTTTCATCTCTTTAATTTAGGTCTCTGTTCAGTTGCAAATCCTAATATGTTGATGAATTAAATAAAAATAAATTTATCCACTAAGCAGGTTTTCTCAAGCTCTCTCGACACTGGGAATATTGTTGCAAGTGACCCAAGTTTCAAAACCCCTGTGAAATATGGGCTCCAATGTTTCTCTGCTTGACATAAAATTTGCACAGTACACACAAACTAGTTATAAATTCTGTCTCCAAAGAAAATAGAGAATCCCCATGCTGTTATCTCTGGGTGCAACAATTTAGCTGAAGGGCTTACACTGAGAGAATATACTATATTCTGCATAGAAAACATTTTAATGGAATCTATGTCAATAATATAATTGTTCCAAAGGTCTCAGAATTAGATAATATAGTGATACATTGTTTCTAGTTCAAAATAAAATAAACATTCTTTGCAGGATTCCTTCAGTTTTCTAAGAATATACAGGGAAAATAATAAGTGCCAAAATGAATGATGTGGCACTAAGACCCTTTTCAAAAATACCAACAATCTCTTAAACATATTTCAACTCCCTTGGCGTCATCTGTGGCTGATAAAAAGTCAACTTTGAATGAACGGTTCACTGATAGTCACCCATTTATGGTCCAGGCTCTCAAAGGATGCTGAAACCACTAAGCCAAATGATCATCTTAACTCTTTTAAAATGAAGATCCTAACCTTGAGAAGTTATGAGTAAGAATGATGACTTCCTCCCAGGGAATAGTTTCATAATATGTATTTTTTTTGTTCCAACTTAAAAATCATTCTTACATGCACATCTTTTGAAAGAAAAGAGTGCAAAAGTAGATGTTGAGCATGCTGTCGAAAAATACTGAGATACATTATGGGAGAGGTTAAATAAGTGAGAGCATTTTCTTCCACAAGAATATAATTTTTAATAAGACCATGGAAAGTTCATTTTGCAAATGATGTGTAGTACTTATGCTTTGAAAATGTGAGAAGGGAGTAGAAGATGGTTTTCTTTTACAATCAGAAAGATTTTTACAATTTAACATGGTAGTGAGATCCAGACAGTGTGGCTGTTCGAAAGGTGAAATAATGACACAGGTCCTAAGTAATTTTCTCTCTTAAAATTAATATGCATTACTTTGTGGTTTATATTTATTTCTTTGTATATATCTGGTATCACCTTAATAGAATGTAATAAGGTCTTTGAGGGCAGGCAAGGATTATTTCATTTTTGTTGGTGTTTATATCCTCAGCATGAAAAGTTGGTTATGGATGAATAAAAATATAAAGACACTGATTATAATATTTTCATATAAAAGGTAAAAATGTATTAATTGCCATAGTGATGAAACCAAACTAGTCTTTAAAAATCCTTAGCAAATTTTGATATACTTGTGAAGCAAAGGGACATCATCAAAGGGACTTCATCAACCAAAAACAAAAAAGATTTAGAATATAAACTCATTTACAAAGTCTTTCAAAGAAGGAAAACAGATTATGAATGTGGTTGTATCAAAACAGAATAGAGGTATTTTGGGGTCATAACTAGTTATTCAATTAACAAGATTTATTAAGCACCTATCATGTGTTGTATATAACATTAAATGCTGGGGATATAAAGAAAGGGGGAAAAAATTCCTGATCTCAAGGAGCTCACAACAAGCTAACAAAGGAGACAATATGCAAATAACTAGGTACTAACAAAGAGAATAAATTGAACACAAAAGCAACAGCAAAGGGGAATTATAGAACTTTAAAAAAATATGTAGCATTTACCTGGAACTTGAAAAAAGTCAGGAGGTAAAGATAAGGATGAAAAGAAATTTATGTGTCGGGGGAGGGCAAGGGTGGCTAGAATTGGGAGATGAAGAGTCTTGTGTGCAGAACAGCAAGAATGTGTTAATAGATCTCAGAGTAGTGGAAGATCATTGAAAAAAAAGTCTTTAAAGGTTGTAAAAGGAAGAAGGATGAATGAATATGAAGAACAAAGGCATGTAGTGACTTTCTCAGGATCATGGAGCTGATTAATATATGAGATATCTAAGTATCTAAGTCTCAGGTCTTCCTGACTACAGGTTTGGCACTTTATCCACTGTGTCACTTAACTGTCTAACATGTAGTGGGAACATTCTCTCTCATCCTCCTCTCTCTCTCAGTCTCTCTCTCTCTCTCTCTCTCTCTCTCTCTCTCTCTCTCTCTCTCTCTC
>JAJPUD010005317.1:111985-162655 GCA_023553655.1 Myrmecobius fasciatus
TCTCTCTCTCTCTCTCTCTCTCTCTCTCTCTCTCTCTCTCTCTCTCTTTTTCTGTCTCATGTCAGAACATAAAAAGATCTCCCACTCCATGAGGTAATCTGCTCCTTGGATCTATTTCTCCTTTGAGACTATAATCTTCTGTTGTGATGACATCATCACAAGTTGTTATGAAAACGATAATTTTGTCCTCCAAAGGCCCAATCCCATAAGTAATGTATTAAAACAAAATGGGAGTTGTGCCTATGAAAAAAAAAGATGCATAGATAGCCCCCAAAGAGTAGTATGGCTTCAAAAGTCAAACAAGCACCAGAAACAAATGAACCATGAAGTTATGTCAGCATTGGCTGAAAAAAAAAGTATTACAAGATTTTAGCTGTGCTTTGCAAGCTGTTACTCTGTTTTCCTTGAATCAGTGAGTAAACATTTTGTAGAATGTGAAAACTATATTCCCCTAATGACTGAATAGAGTTTACCACAAGAGTTGTGTAACTTTATCTAAAGGCTAGCACCAAAAGAAACTGAAGTATTTTGTGAAACTAAAAATACTATATAATCATTTGTTATAACTATTTAGACATTCTAGTTCCATTGGTTTGATTTAATTATTAAAGTTTTATATGCAAACTTTCTTAAACCATATTGTGCCTTCCATTTTAACAAAACAAATCTGAAATGTTTTTCCTTGTATCCTGCTGATCACTACAGCAATTCATAAGAAGAAAAGAGTAGGCTAAAAGGGATAAAGACAGTTTTTGTTGTTGTTTTCACTAAAAGAAAAAAAAAAGTAGCTTCTTTCAGGTCACTGAATATTAATGATTGCTTGTTATTTTTCTAAGCAAGAACTAATCAAATCATTTGAATGTTACATCTGGTATATTCATGATCTGATCTAGAATTTATCTTGTCATAGTTACTGTTATTATTGTAGGCCTTTAGTGAGTTTCTATAGAAATTTCCATTTCTCTTTGAGATTTGCATCACTTCATAATTTCAGATATTCATTTGAGGATATATGTTTGAAATTTAATCTTTTTAATTAATTTTTAGTTTTTTTCAAAATAATGCTAAAAATACATGTTAGACACCTACTTTGTAATATCACTTTACCAGCCCATATGAGAAATACAGGAAAAAAGTAAAATAAAGACAGCCTTTTTCTTTTGGTGGATTAAAATATACTTTATAAAAC
This sequence comes from Myrmecobius fasciatus, assembly GCA_023553655.1. Lineage (NCBI taxonomy): Eukaryota > Metazoa > Chordata > Mammalia > Dasyuromorphia > Myrmecobiidae > Myrmecobius > Myrmecobius fasciatus. The sequence continues at coordinate 113,175 of JAJPUD010005317.1, forward strand.
ATGGCATAGCTTAAATTTGTATAACACTATGTTTTGCAATATGAATTTTGCAAATGCAATAAGAAGTTGTAATAAGTTAAATAAAATCAATATAATAGTCTAAGTACTTACCTATAATTTTGTTTTTCATTGCCTATGTGAAATCTGTCATACAGTGAATAGGCCCGATTTCCTTCCCAGTCCATTAACTCAATTCTTAGAGAATATTGCCTCTGACTGGTAATTGCAAAGATAAACTCATTTCCCAGCCAGTATTCACCAGATGGATTACCAAAACCCTGGAAAAAATGTAGGTGAAATGATTATATTAGGTAATGCTCTTTGAATTTAACTCTGATCAATGTTTTCTATAATTAAAAACAAAGTTTATATAATAAAAAATTTCTCATAAATGCCTTCAGTGCATTTATGCTATCCTTCACTTAATCCAGATTTATGTGCAATATTTATAAAAGACTTTACTTACTTGAAATTCTGGAATATGGAATGCTCTATTTAACAAAAATTGATAATCAGAAAATCTTATTTAAAACTTTGCTGAGAATTTCTAAAGTGTATTATTTCACATTGTCCTAGTAGTAAATAAAATAGATTGTGTATATTTCATTTTTTCTTTAATGAATTATCATCTGGAGATACTTCATGCTATTATAGGTGACATTTTTTTTTATGACATATGATGCTGTAGCCTGCCTTCCAACTTGAGTTAGCACTGTTAAATGGATTTCTGTCTGCAGAAGGCCTTGATGATGAACCAAGGCTTGTGTGTGGTATTGGGCCCCTCTTTTACTTGTATACCAAAATAATCAGTCATTTCCACTTGGGAAGATTTCCTTCCTTAGTGAAAGAAATATTTTATTACACATAGTTAGTTTATTATACACACACATGCACACACACGCGCGCACACACACACATACATACATTTTGCTGTCATGTTGTTACTCCTTTTTAAAAGAATCTTGAAACTACATAATTTGATAAAAATCCAGTATATTTCCACCCTTTTCTAAAGTAAATTTTGCAAAGAAGCCTTACTGGACTTCACTTCCCTGCATATGAGAGCTGTTTCTTTTTTTTTTTAATTTTATTAATACTTTTTATTTGCAAAACATGTATGGGTAATTCTTCAACATTAACCCTTACAAAGCTTTCTGTTACAAATTTTTCCCCTCTACTCCCCACCCCTCCCCTAGATGGCAGGATATCCAATACATGTTAATTATGTTAGAATACTTAAGAAATCGAATATATGTATAGTTATTTCCACACATCACTTTTGTGCAGGAGAAATCATATCTCAAGAAAGAATAATCCGAGAAAGGAAATACAATGCAAGCAAACCTCAATAGAGAACATGAAAATGTTATGTTGTGGTCCACATTTCACATCCCTCTCTCTGGGTGTATATGGCTCTCTTCACTGAACAATTAGAACTGGTTTGAAACATTTCATTGTTGAAGAGAGCCATGTCCATCAGAATTGATCATCATATAGTATTGTTGTTGCCGTGAATAATGATCTCCTGGTTCTGCTCACTTCATTCAGCATCAGTCCATGCAAGTCTCTCCAGGCCGCTCTGAAATCGTCCTGCTGGTCATTTCTTACAGAGCAATAATATTCCATAACATTCATATACCATAATTTATTCAGCCACTCTCCAATTGATGGGCATCCCTTCAGTTTCCAGTTTCTAGCCACTACAAAAAGAGCTGCCACAAACATTCTTGCACATGTGGGGCCCTTTCCTTCCTTTATGATTTCTTTGGGATATAAGCCCAATAGAAACACTGCTGGGTCAAAGGGAGAGCTGTTTCTTTTAAGAGAGTTATTAGCATCTGTGATGGAGAATTTGCCTGCCTACCCTGACACAACATTCAGTTCTCAAGGTTATTGAGTATGTCTTATTCTTTTGCTAAATTATAAGAAACTATCCAATACACCCCTCCCATCCAGAAAACCACAATAATAACTAATATTTTCATAGTACTTTAAAATTTATAAAGCACTTTGAAAATACATTATTTTATTTTCACACTAAGCATGGGAATTAGGTAATATTATATCATTTTATTGATGAGGATACTGAGGCAGACAGTGATTAAGTTACCTGCTCAAGAATCATACAACTAGTGGCTGAGGTTGAACTAAAATTCAAGTCTTAGGTCCAGAAGTCAGTTCACTGTACTATCTAAATGCATATTTAATGGCAACATATGTTTAAAGCAGCTCATATTTTTGAATGTGTGCCAAGGTTGAGTTGATCCAACAACCAATCATGATTTCAGAAAAGACAGAAAAGCTCTTCTGAGCTAATCAATCTAGAAAATCAACTCTTTTAGAACCTTCAGAGACAGATTAAAAGGCAAAATTTTGTTGATAAATGACAATAAGAAGAAAGCAAAACTCTCTCAAAGTGTATCTGAAAACAATTATTGCTGCTGATTAATTGCTGCCTGTCCCTCATAGATTATAGGAAGTGATGACACAGGAAGATCTTTAAGACGCTAAGGAAGCCTAATAGAGGCCCTATCCATCATCATAAGCTCTCATTTGAAACTCTAAGATAAATATTGAGCTCTGTTTTCCATATTTTGATAATATGGTTTTAATACTTTGAAGACATTCATTTATTTACAGAGCATTCACTTCCAATAACTGAGGAATAAACAAGAAATTGATCATCTCTCCAGCTTCTGAAATTGTCCCCTCAAACTTAAGACACATAGATTTTATTATAGTAGTATAGGTACAGGTGTACTATCAAAAGAAGATAGAGCAGATTTTGGCTGAATATGAAATGATCCATGGATATACTCATATAATTGATTTTTTTCAATATCCAAACAAGGTTATTTTCCAACTAAGGATGTTATTAATGTCAAAGTTATTAATATTTGTGTTAATGATTAAATAAAATTTTCTTTACTTGAATTTCTCATTAACTTAAGTTTTTACTATAATTGAACTGGGTTAATGCAAAGAGACAATTCTGGGACAATCATAGTAGCGTTTACTATATCAACACTCAGGAGGAAGAAAAGTAACACTGAATTCCAAGAATTTATAAAGTTTTCCCTGAAGAGAGCTTCTTTCAGCAAAGAAAATAGAAAACAGAATTGCCAATGTTATTTGGCAAATGACTACCCACATTCTTTCTGCTATATCCCAAAATACATTGGGTTTTGGATTGTATGGTAGTAAATACCTTATGCCACAATCAGACATATAGTCTAATCCTTCCATCTAAACTCTCTAACATCAGAGTTTAGACAATACCTAGAGATGCAAAGTCCTGATACCATTTGCTTCCCTACTAGCTAAAGAAGAGAATAAGTTTAGCCATCTCTTATACTTCACACAGACAGACAAGCAATACAAACTTGTTCTATCCTTATTCTTAGTCCTGTCATCTTGCCCTGCCCTCTTTTCTTTAGTCAGCTAAGCCAGATTTAGAGAGATACCAAATGTGAGAATATGTCTGCTTATCCAAAGCAAAGAATGATGAAGTGTTAAGTATTAGGTCATACATTTCCATGCTGTTGAAAGCCCTGTGTCAATAAAGTCTTTGGCCTTCCCAAGGGAAAAAGGCAATGGTCTCCAGGAAGCCACAGAAATGGAATAACATTAGTGTCATTCTTCACAGAGATTTCATCCACATTTTTGCATGCAAGGATGTGTCCTCCCCTTGAATCGAGATAAATATCTCTTCCTAAGCAGTCTGCCTTCCTGACTAAATATAAAGGATGAAGAAACTGAATGGAAAGTGATGACATTCACTTTTTAGAGGCCAAATTCTATTACAACTATCTTTTTCCACCCCCTTTCTCCCCAAACCTCCCAGGCTGAAAAAAGATGTGTGATTCCACACCTGCTACATTGTTGGACCCTGAACATTTGTCTACATTGAGTCAAAGAAAATGTGAAAGATAAGCCTGGGTAGGAAGGAATTCATTAATAACCAAATTCAGCGATGGAGAAACAAAGATTTTGAAATCAGGTAGGGGAAAAAAAAGAAGTCATCATGCATTAAGAAATTTTTTCACACACAAAATCATCATTGTCAAATCACAGAATATCATGTTGAAAAGGAACTTTATTTAGAGATCATTTATTCCAAAAGCCCTTTCTATAGATAAGGAAATAATTTCCCTATCAAACTATTTGTTTAGGTTGGTATAGGTTGTTCAGTAAATTCATCAGTTTTTCTCCTACCATCTGTTCACTTAATTTATATTTCTGATTTGTTGATGACCTTTTCAGACGGTTTACTGAGGAATAGTTTCATTTTAAAAGGTTCTTTTAAATTAAATCTATAAATTACATAAACTCTAAGTCACTTATCATTTATCATTATTCAAATGGAATGCATTTGATAGACTGCTAATACAACTGGGATTCTTAAGTAAGGGCAAAGAAGGGTTACTGAGTTTATTTGATTGAATCTGGTTATGTATGTTTGTCACAGATGTGGGAGTAATGATCCTAAAGCTTTATTCTATATAAAAATTCAAGAGAAAGTTTCTTAATAACTTTAATGTGGGTAATAGTATATGTACCAGATAAGTAAAACATTACACATATAAATATAGTGTTTATATATTTAGTATATATAATATGTTTAGTATTATATATAGATATAGATAAATACCTATCTGTCTATATATGTGTGTTTGTGTGTATGTGTGTGTGTGTGTGTGTGTGTGTGTAGGGGTGTGGGTATATATATCCCACACCACACACACACACACACACACACACACACACACACACAAAACATCTTATATGTTTACAAAACTTGGCTATACTAGAGTTGAGTATGTTCTTTTGACAAATGATCCACTCATAGTGGAATGAAGCATTTAAAATCAGAGGAACTGGGTTAAAATGCTGATTGTGTTGCTCACTTCCTTAGAGGAAACTGTTGCAATGGATCAAGTTTTGGGCTTGAAATGAGGAAAATCTGAATTCAAAGCTGACTTTGACCCATTAGCTCTATAATTTTGGATAAGCTATTTAACCTCTGTCTATCTCAGTCTCCTCATCTAAAAAATCAGGACTATGAATATCATAACACCAATCATTATTATTCTTATTCTTTCTGATCAGATCTTGAATAAGTAATTTCACTTATCTGGACCTCACTTTCCTCATCTTTAAAATTAGATTATTAGACTAGATTTTTGTTTAATGTCTCTAAATCTATGATCCTATTATCATCACATCAACAATGTACTGTTAGTTCACTAAATTTTTATGTTTACTGCCCCAACTTTCTAAGAATTACAAAGCTAATAAATATCTGAAGCCAGAATTAAAGTCTTTTTTGACTCCAGGACCAGCTTCATTCTATCTACTGCACCACTGAACTGCCCCATACAATGGCAAAGTCAAGGATCATTGAAGTATACAAGTATTATTATGATAAAATATAAAATAGATCTAATTGATTTCATTCTATACTCCAGGCCTCTCCATCGTTCGTCTTCAGTGATGTACAGCCTCTCATGAAAAAGTTGTGTATCATTGCTGAGAACCTGGAATAATCAGATAGTATCGGCCTTATCACAACATATAGATTCAAGTATAATCTCTGAATGGATATTATACTGAATATATGAAAAGAGACAATTTCTTGATGCCTCAAGCAAACTCTTTAAAACTAGAAGTTGCAGACCCACTGTTCTGTAGGTCTGGTGGTAACAGTACTATTAAAGATTTATTTTATCATTCTGGATCTGGTAAATGAGAATTTTCACACATATCTAAATTAGTAGTTCCACAATAAAAAGGAAGAAAAGAAGAGAACCACCTACTCTGCCCTACCTCACCCCAAACCCAAACCACCCTGAAATTATTGTGTTAGCTTATATCTGAAATGAAAGAAGGGAGAGAGCCAGAGTGAGAGTGAGAAAGTGAGAGCATGAGATATAATCAATGCATTGAGAGAATGAGAAATATGTATCAAATATTTCTTTCACATTCCCTACCCTATGGGTCAGCAGATAAAATTATGTTTTGATTTCATTTTTAGGAACACATATATCTGTTTTTCATTATATAGGCTCTTTTGCCCACTCTGAATAAATTAGATATGTTGATGCTTACAGTCAAAAACTAGGAAACATAAAATGCATTTTCATGAAATTATTTCAGCTCATGATTCAAATTTTTGCAGTTGACAGCTTTGCATAATTGTGTTATTTCAAAATGTTTTTAAGTTCCCTAGGGAGATAAAATGCACCTTTTACCTATTAGTATATCTCCTTTGAGCATCTAGCACAGAACTATGTACATATCCAGTGTCCAATAAATGCAGAAATGAAGAGAAAAGAAGAAAAAAAAAAGGAGAGAGCAGAAGAGAAAAGTGAGAAGATAAAAGGGAAAAGAGAAGAGAGGAGAGAAGATAAGAGGAGAGGAAAAAGAAGACAGGAGAGGAGAGAAAAAAGAAACAAAGAAGAGGAGAGAAGAAAATGAAAAAGTGGAGAAATAGAAACAAAAGATTATGAAAAGAAATAAAAAATAAAAAAATATAGAGAAACTAGAGAAATTAGGAAGGAGGGAGGGAGGGAAGGACAGAAGAAAGGAAGGAGGGAAAGAGAGAAGGAAGGAAAGAAGGAAGCAGGAAAAAAAAAGCAAGGACAGAAAGGAAAAAAATATCAGATGATCATGTTAGTGAATAATATCTGTAGCTATGCCGTCACACTGTAATGATGCCATTCATTTATCTGGAACACTGATATGAAAAAGTTTATTACTTTGATTCAGACACTACATTTATCTTAGATGGCGAATTATCATTCAAGATCATTTTGCTCCAAATTACAATCAAAAGAAAAATGATAGGATTTTGCTTAAAACTATTACTAGTTTAAAAATCAACAATAAAACTCTAGAGACCACTTTTTACTCAAGAAAAGTATTAATAGGAAAGAAAAAAATCACTTTTCATTAGCTTTGCCAAAACCTGAAGGAATATTCAATTTGCTTCATGTTGTTCCAAGTTCATAAAACAATTATCTCTGTTACTTTATTTATTTTGCCTGATAATGCTCATAGGAAGTGTTGACTTTTTATAGACGAAACAAATTGAAACCAGACACACTTGGTATATCTTATGGGGTTCATCCAGATAAATAACTACAGAAAACATCTAATAAGTTGGTCTCTTATTGAACTTTGTCTTTCCAGAGGCCACAAAGTAAACTTAGGCAGTTTCCCTTTCCCACTGCAGAGGGACTCAGCATACATAGGTCTCTGAAAGTTTAAAGGAAAGCTCAAAATACTTTTTTTAAAAATTTCAAATACTTCAATGTATGCTTGATATTCCTTTCATTTATCAATATTCTTTTCCTGCTTAGTTGCAAATGGACTTGAATTTCTACAACTAAAACAACAAAAAAAATAACAAACCTCTCACTACATAGAACATGGGCTTTAATAGGTTTGGTATTAATAAGAAATATTATGCAGATAGGATTTGTTTATATTTGTATTTATCCTCTTCACAGTGCAGAAGTCAATGCCAGGTAGTAAACTGGAGCCTTGTAGTATGATTATCACAGAATTCACAGAGTGGAAAGAGGCCTCCATGGTTTTATCTATTCCAACTCCTACCTGAATTTGAAATCCTTTTAGAATATTCTTGAAATCAATAGGTATTCAAACTGCTTCAAGACTTCCAGTAATGAGGAAGCCAGAGTTTCCATTTTTCAAACAATCAGGAAGTGTTTCTTTGTATCAACCCCAAATCTGCCTCCACCCAATGAGACTAGTTGTGCTCTTCTCTGGAAACAAACAGAGCAAGGATAATCCTTTTTCAACATTGCAGCCCTTCAAATATTCAAATTCAAATATTCATCTGTCATCTTTTCTGTTCCCAGATTTTATGTTCCACAGGCTAAGTATTCCATTTTATTTAACAGAACATCTTACATAGCATGGTCTCCATTCAATCACAATCCTCACTCCTCCATACAGTCAATGGCAATAATGTAAAACAGACAGGTGATAAATAGATAAATAGATAGATACATAGATAGATAGACATAAATGATAGAAAAATGACAAAAATATTTATTAATCACTTACTATGTGCCAGGTACAATTCTACTATCAGCATTTATTACTTGTACAATGTACAAAATCAGTACTCTTTTGGTTAGAAAAAGTTTATAACCTTTCTTTAATACCCTATTAATAAAACAAGCAGGCCAGACAGACCTCTTGGCTTTGCAAATTGCAGGGATATTGACTTTAATGAATCTAAAGTGGTTCAAATCTCTTCATGACAGAAACCAAGTAAAAGCAAAACTAGTGAATGTGCTTTCTGGGCCAAGGCTAAACTTCACAATGTGAGAACTTTTAAAATGCCAATGAGAACATCTATTTTTAGTATATGTATTGGTAGGCTGTTTATTTCTCTAGGAAAGTGTAACTTTTATGAGAGGATACTGGTTTTAGGGCACCAAAGGATATTAAAAGTTATCTACTGTGACCCTCACATTTTATAGTTAAGGAAACTGAAAACTGCAGGGATTAAGATTCTTGACCAAAGCTACAAAAGTAGTAAGCAACAGTGTGGGGAGTAAAACCTAGATCCTCTGATTCCAAATCCAGGACTATGTCATTAGAAGCTTCTGGACAAAAATTGCTGGGAAAATCACAAAACAGTATGACAGAAACTAGTCCTTGACCAACACCTAACACCCTATACCAAGATAAGGTAGAAATGGGTTCATGATTTATACATAAGGGTAATACTATAAACAGATTGGGAGAATAAGGGATAGTCTGTCTCTCAGATCTGAGGAAAAGGAATAAATTTATGGCCAGAGAAGATATAAAAACCATTATGAAATGAAAAATGGATAATTTTGAATATGTTAATTTTAAAAGTTTTGTTCAAACAAAACAAATACAAGATTAGAAGGGAAGCAGAAAAAATGAGGGAAATTTTTTACATCCAGGAGTTCTGATACAGTCCTCATTTCTAAAATATATAGAGAATTGACTCAAATTTAGAATACAAATCATTCTCCAATTGATAAATGGTCAAAGGATATGATAAAAATTAAAGCCATTTCTAGTCATATGAAAAAATGTTCAAAACCACTATTGATTGGTGAAATGCAAATTAGGATAACTCTGAAATACCACTATACAATTCTCAGATTGGCTAAAATGACAGGAAAAGGTAATGATAAATGTTGGAGGGGATGTGGGTAAACTGAGACACTAATACTTTGTTGGTGGAGTTGTGAGCTGATCCAACCATTCTGGAGAACAATATGGAACTTTGCCCAAAGTGCTATCAAACTGGGAATACTCATTGATGGAGCAGTGTCTCTACTGGGACTGTAAAAAAAAAAAGGCAAAAGGACCCACATCTGCAAAAATGTTTGTAGCAGCCCTTTTTCAGTGGCAAGGAACTAGAAACTGAGTGGATGCCCATCAGCAAGAGAATAGCTGAATAACATGATATATAAATGTAATGGCTTATTGTTCTATAAGAAATGATCAGCAGGATGATTTCAGAAAGTCCTGGAGAGTCTTTTATGAATTGATGTTAAGTAAAGTGAGTAGAACCAAGAGAACATTGTACACAACAAGATTATATGATGATCAACTGTGATGGACTAGAATCTTTTCAATAATGAGGTGATTCAGGACAATTCCAATAGATTTGTGATGGAGAAAGTCATTTGCATGCAGGAAAAGGACCATGAAGATTGAACATGGATCATACCATAGTATTTTCACTTTTTGTTGTTGTTTGCTTGCTTTTGTTTTTGTTTCTCATTTTTTCTCTTTTTGATCTGACTTTTATTGTACAGAATGATAAATGTGTAAACATGTTTAAAGGATTACACCCGTTTAACTTATATTGATTACTTGCTGTCAAAGGGAGGGAGATTGGGGAACAGGAGGGAGAAAAATTGGAACACAAGCTTTTGCAAGGCTGAATGTTGAAAATTATCTTTCCATATATTTTAAAAGTAAAAAAAGCTATTACTAAAAGTATTTTAAAAAAAGAAGAAAAGAAAATCATTATATTTCTGTCAGGCAAATGTTGAAGGAAGCCATTGATAGACCACTTGTTTTAGTGTGATCAATTCAAGTTAAAACAAGGCCATCAATTCTTATAATAATAATAACATTTCTTCCCTCACTTCTGTCCTAATGGCCTCAGCTATCAGAAATATTACATTTCTTAAACATTCTGGAAACAATATATCTGAAATACTTTACAAGTTTTAGTACATTAAAAGAAAATAACTGTATAAAAATACTCCTTATCAAACGGAAGTTGATTGCCTTAAAAGTCTAAGACTCCAGTATAACTTAAACAACATTCCAATAATGAAAAATCATTTCCTAAAAAATGAAGATTTTTGGTAAATACTTAAAAGATAAGGATCAATTCCATGCTTTAAATGTCACTCTTCTTTTATATGTCTAGTTTGCCAAGACATTTAATATGATTTGGTGTATAATTCCCTGCTTTGGAATATCACCAAAATTAAATAGTATTTGTCTTAACAATGAGAAAAATAGTTGTAGGAATGTGATCATTCTTATCCCCACTCTTTTCCATTTGTTGAGTGTTATCACTCTACTGTGATTGTAATCAGATTCACATATGCATCTGTATATGTATTTCTACATTCTAGCTATCTTCATATCTCTATATCTACATTCGGCATCTATGAACTTCTCATTCCTCATCCTTCAAATTCTAACTTAATAGAAAATGAAAATTTGTGCTAATGACCAAAGTTCAAAAACCTCACATAGCTCATAAATGGATATTAAATGCTGAAGGAACTGAGAGTCACAACAAAAAAGGAATAATTTTAAGAGAGATATGTATAAGAAGAGAAAATGAAAACAAATTTTGATCAAATAAAGGAAATTATGTCTACAATGTATTTTAGTGTTTGGGTTGGTATGTATGTATGTATATGTATATATATATATATATGCACATATATATATGTTTGTGTGTGTATGTGTGTGTGTATGATGTACTGTCATTCCACAAAATAGATTTACAAGAATACAGTCAACTGTCTTTTTGAATAATGATTATCACCTTCTGCTGTTCTATCAGTTTTTTAATTATATTTTTAAAATGTTCTCTTAGCACTATTGTCTTTCTGAAGCAATAAGAATATATTTAATAATCCTTTCTAGAATTTTTCTGGGTTTTTATGTGACATTCATCTATTTTAAAAACTTGCTTCTCTTATTGTAAACCAGCACTTTTGACTATTTACAGTACTATGCTGTTTCTCATTTCTTATAAATTCTCAAAAACATTACAGATGTGTTGTGATCATTTCTATTTCATTACTCTAGAATATTTTTTCCTGATAATGAGAGTTGAAACAATTTCAAGTACCTAGTTCTTTCTTGACTATTGTCTCAGATAAATATAGTGTCCATTATGACAATTAGGTTTGTTATAATATTACTCATTTGAAACTCATTTTTCTTAATAAAGACAAAATAAGAATAATTTTCCTAATACATAACCATGATCCCATCAAAGTCCCCATTGTCCTTTCTTCCCTAAAAAAATCATATCTTGATGTTCATATTCAAAAGCTTCCAAACCCTCAGGCAATAAAACATACTTCTCGAGCCTTCTTTCCTACTTCAAGCCATGAAATCAGAAAAATCAAAAACTAGATCTTCAGAAGCCAAATAGTCCAATATATACTTTAAAATACATTCCCTTTACATTACACAAAAGTGGTCATCTAGCCTATGTTTGAAAAATCTCTGCTTTTTAAGCAGTTCATTCTACAAATAATTCTATGAACAATCTACAGACTTTTGACTTATTTAAAAATGAATCATAATTTTCAAATCACATTTGCCTTTTGCAAACACAGATTCTTAAAATTAAAAGGGACCACAATAGTGATCTCTCTGCGTCATCCTCCCTGAGCCCAATTTAATATTGATCTCAATAAATATATAAAAGCATGGTTGACTTGTTTTGAAGAATCTTGTCAAATTCTTCATGGAATTTCTCTATTTCACTGTCTTATGCAAACAACATAATTGGTGCGAAAACAATAATGACTTTCATGGTTGTCATTTTGCTTATGTTCAGTCATAAGCAATGCAATGCAAAAGCAAACAATAATAATTATTTATTAAGCTCCTGCTATGTGTCAGGTACTTTGGTAAATATTGAGGATATATACAGACAGAAGTAATGTATTTACTTTGTAATATGTTTACATTGTAATGGGGTATGAAGAAATGTGTACATTAATTATATGTAGAAGTTATATATATATATATGCATGCATATGTTTATATGAAAAGTTAATAAATATACAAACATACAAAGGAGGAAAAGCACTAGAAGTTTAGGGCATCAGGAAAGACTTCATGTAGAAGATGGTTCTTGAGTTGCATCTTAAAGTATGAGAGGAATTCTATAAGGTAACACTAAGAAGCAATTTCATTCCAAGAATGGGGAATGACCTGACTATACTATTTTTTTTCATAGTTATTCAGTTGTTTCAGCCATGTCTGATTCTTTCAGACCTCATTTGGGGCTTTCTTGGCAAGGATACTGAAGTGTTTTCCCATTTCTTTTTCAGCTCATTTTACTGAGGATGAAACTGAGACAAACAGGGTTAAGTGACTTGCCCACCTAGTAATTGTCTCAGGCTAGATAAGTACTCAGGACAAAGGGTCTTTCTAATTCTGACCCACTACCTACTGCACCATATAGTTATACCAAAGACCAATTAAATTTAGAAAAACAACAATCTTTCAGAACCATGGAGCTTGACGATTTATGTCATTGTTTATCTATAGAAGAAAAGATGAGCTTGTATGTGTTTCACTTTAAATTCATTAAAGCTACTAGAAAAAATAACTCAAAATATTTCTATTGATGATGGTAAATAAACACCATCATCATCTATACATAAGCATAGAGATGAAACAAACTAATATGGGTGCAATACTATCCCCATCCCCAAGCATGATCCATTGTCAAAAGTGCCCTCCATACAAGAAGGGATGCAATTTTAATCTGACAATTCAACATTCATTTATTAAACATTTACTATAATTAAGGCACTATGCAAGGCTCTAGATATTCGGAGAGAAATAAAATAGCTACTGCTTTCAAGAGGCTTACAACTTAATAGCAAGATACACTTTGTATATGATATAAATTAAAAGGTTTTGATTATTAAAAAGGCTTAAACTATGATGATTAGAAGTCTTAATGCATTCAACATCCTACTAGCTGGTTTAATATTTCACCTTACTCAGAGATTGTTTCATATTATGCCCATATGAAACTTTGTGTTATATGTGAGGGAAACACCACTATCATAAACTTATCTTTCTAGTACAAAGTTTCTGCAAAGTTGGCTTAAAATAATAGGGGTAATATCATTATTAGATTTTGTTTTTTGAGGGTTGAAAAGTATAATACAAATAACTTGACAGTCAAACATTCCAAATTAGAATCAAGCACTTATCTTACCATTTTATATTCTTTCCATCCTCTTTGAAAATCCAGACTCCCATCTTCACGATGTTGTATTACTGTCCATCCTCCTCCTGTAACTTCCATATTGCAAAATACCTACAAAAATAATGGGGAATCATCGCACACTAGTGTTGAATTGGTATGCACAGAAGATGAAAAATATATGAAATAGAAATTGCTTAGCAATCATCTAGGATAGGTCTCAACAATAAAAATCATAACGTTTGCTTCTTTACCACTTACTTGTGCTGCTTGACCCTTGATATTTCATTTAATTTCCTTGGGCTTTAGTATTCTTATTTATAACATGAATGTGTTGGATGAGACAATCATAGAATTATTTTTTCTTTCAGTTCTAAGCTATGGAATTCTATGACAAAAGCTTGATTTGATTTTCTTATTGACTAACTAGATGTGACCAATTGTATAGGGCATTTAATACTGACTGGTCAAAATAATGCTAAATTAACTAAATGAATAGTAGTAGTAGAATTGACAGTCTTAAATAAACATGAGAATATGAGACATAAGAAAAATGAACATAAGATTATTGGATTTATTGGATTTTAGAGATAGGAGGGACCTTAGACTTAATTTAACTCCTTCATTTTAGACATGAAAGAATTGAGACCTAGAGAGATTAAACAACATGCCCAAGCTCACACAGTATCAGAAGATTAAAACTCTTCTGATTACAAATTCATCATTTTTTATAGTAACCATTCTATTTATCTTAATCTATAATTAACATGTATATTACATATGTCATATAATATATATTGATTAATAATGTATAATAATCTATAATATGCATGTAAATATTTGTGTGTATATGCATGTATGTATACATGTATATACACAGATAAAAGAATAAAAGTTTTTCCTCTATTAAAGTTTTGAAATCACATACTAGCATAAGTCAAAATATAACTGTTTTTCTGATCTATTAAACACCATTAGAAACTAGTTTGGCACATTGGATGACTTTTATTTCCAAATAGAGGAGGGAGGAATATGACCTGTTATGCTCCTTTTGACAAGGTCACACTTTCTTTCCTATGTGGAAAAGCTATTCTAACCTTCCACACATTTGTATGTGCTTCAATTGTTCTAAAGGCCACAGTATTTACTCATAAGTTGATGTATTTTCCCCCAGAGTCCTAGAGAGAAGGAAAACATATGTAGCACATAATGGTCTTTGGAGAGCAATCTTTGTTTTCAGAGTAGTATGCATAAGGCCACTTGATAATTCAAGCCCATCTATGGGGATGATAATTCCCTTGTTTTGCTGAATCAGCAAACTACTGGAACATTTCTGTGGCTGGTTAAAGGTGTGGGTCTGAAGCAATAGCAGTAGTTTGTATGGACACATAGAATGAAAAAATTCAATTCAGAGAAAAACCTCAATCTTTCCCCTAAGGCAATGAGTGGGGACCAAAAGAGGGGCAGGGCCCTCAAGCAAAACTGCCAATGTATTTACTGTGAAAGGAACAATTCATTTCTAAAGCCATAGAATTTTAGAACTAGAAAGACTATGGATATCATCAATTCTAACCATTTTATTCTAAAGGTAAAGAAAAAAATTAAATTACGGGAAAGGGCAGTTAGGTGGCACGTTGAATAGAGCATTGGGCTTGAAATCAGGAAGACTCATCTTTGTGAATTCAAATCTGGGCTGAGAAACTTACTAGCCATGTGTCCCTGGGCAAGTCACTTAACTCTCACTTCCTAATCTGTAAAATGAGTTGGAGAAGGAAATGGTAGACCACTCTAGTATCTTTTTCAATAAAACCCCAAATGGGATCAGAAAAGTCTTGCATGACTGAAACAACTAAACAATAATAGCAAAGAGAGTAGAGACTAGATTTAGAATTAGGAAGAGTTAGATTCAAATCTCATCTGTTATTTACTGACTAGCTATGTAAGTCCAGAGAAGTTCCCTCATACCCTTGCGCTTCATGTTCTTCATTGATATAATGAGGAATAGGACCAGGGGGCTTCTAAGGTCCCATTTGTCTCTAAATCTATGGTCATATAAGGGTCATACAGATAATTTGACCTGCCTGGTATCATACAGCAAACGTGGTAAAATGAGGACAGAACCTTCCCTCTTCCCCTCTCCACCTTCTCTTTCTTTCTTTTTTTTTCTTTTGTCCATTCCAGTTTATGTAGCCTATGTTTTAGGAAACTGAAATATTTTGCTATTTCCCAATCATTGTCTATCCCATGACCAAATTATCATTGTGAAATATGTAGTCACTTCACCTCACAGATCATGGATCTGGACTGATGAAAATATCTCAGTTTCACTGGGTATTTGAAGTATCATATAAAGAATGTTTTTAAAAATGCAGAGGAACAAATGAAATTCTCTGCTTTGTGCTTAACTTTTTAACTAACTAAAAACTCAAGGATAGATTCCTATTTCAATAAGATGTAATTTTTCTAAAAATATATATGGAAGCAGGGATGGAATTGGTTGCTGCCAATGAAGTTGTCTTTGAAATTCAGTTCCTTGTTGGATTAATGTGTACTTTATTTACATGACAACAAAAGATAGTCACATCTAGTCATTACTCCCTATAACCATGTCATAAACAAATTTATCTAGTTTACCTCTAATAAGCATTGAACTTTCCTAATTTGACATCTTTGTTCACACCATTGCCTCAGTTTTGAATAGGCCCTTCCTATCTAAATTTTCATCCCTTGTAGACCTTCTAAAATGCAGCATAGACATTTTCATCAATTACTGTGACTAAGCATTTTATGTTTCTTCTCAGAAATTTTATAACAATTTGTTTATATGACTCATATGCCGCTTATTTCATATTTGCTTCTATTTCTTGATATATAGTAAGCACCAATAAAATGTTTTCCATTCTATTCTATTCCATTGTTATAAAACTCATGACTTAGTTACTCTCGTTTAATTATGTTTCTCTGGGGGCAATGACCACCTCTTACATTTTTGCATTATATAAAGTAATTTGTACATAGAAGGTATTTAATAATTTTTGAATAAATAAAAAGGATCCAATAATTCACACATATAATTTTAGTGACTAAAACTTATGCTTCATTGGGATAGAATTACTGGCCAGCTTATATCTATAGTTTATGTATATATGTGTATATATATATATAGAATGTAAAGAATTTGTACATTCTTTTTTTCAGATTTAAGCCACTTAACCATTTAAAATAAATGCCCTTTTATAAATATCAAATATAAAAATATTATCTTCTGAGGGGAGATGTCTTTACCCACCAGTCTAGTTGATTTAATCATAGAAACTAAGGAATAAACATGTAACAAAGTCTCCAAGATATCAAAGATGTTAATGTGTTAAGTGATATACTAATGCGTGTCTCTACTTGTCTCTTTATGAAGTGTGAAGGATGATAAAATTATAGGGGCAATTTGGCTGAGGATTGTCTCCACATCTGGTGGTCTTTTAAAATCTAATCTTTCCACTTCTGAAGACAGTCTGTCCTGAAGAAGTTTCAAGGAGTATGACCTTTGACAGCAGAGAAAGCTTTAAGAAAGAAGTATCCCTGGCAGTCTAGAGTAGAATAGCTAATAAACTGGAACAAAAAAAAATGAGCCATTTTCCCAGCAGAGATGCTGGGGAAATGTATGGTTATTGCAAAAATAGGAAAGGATACATGTAGTACTAGAGACATGAGTCGCCTTGGTCATATATTTTTCTATATACGTTTCTCACTACCAATGTAGTCAGGTTGTGCCCATTTTTCCCAATATTGTGCTATCTTAGGAACTGTTTTTGCTTTGAGATAATTATCTCTACTAGACAGCTTTTAAAGATAAGTGTTTTTGTAGGCAAATCATGAGCTTTAGTTTAAGGAAGAAGTACTGTAAGGCATACTTTGACCCTGATATATAATAGCAGTCCTTTTAGTGAAGCAACTACAGAGTTGAAATACATACAGAACCAGAGAGGGTATTGCAGTTAATATCATTTAGAAAATGAAAAACATATTCATGTGAATCTGGAATGAGATTTAACTTTCCCTTATTCCTGTGATGTGTTTAGCTAATGCACTCTTAAAATTCACAATGTGATTGACCTATTTGCAATATATCTATCTTATAGTCATATTTAAGATATTTATTGAGAACCAGTTATGTGGAAACTATGGATAAATGGTACAGAAAATAAAATCAAAGGATTTTAGAAGATGAGTATCAATATAGATCTGTAAAACTGTAAAAATATTTTGTAAACAATGACATTTGGACATTTGGACCTTTATGAAGGAACATTAGCAGACCTATAATCCAAACAACCCATTATCAAGAATTATCTTCTATGATAACTCTTAAAAGTAGTTATCTAACCACCATCTGACTACTTCTATTAGGTATGAATCTAATTCACATGAAAACAAGTCATTCTATTTGGGGGCAGCTCTAATAATTTAGGAAGTTCTTCTGCCTATTTAACTAAAAACTGAGTCTTTATAACATCTCTCCATGGATCCTATTTCTTCCCTTTGAGGTCAGACAGAATAAAAATAACTTACATAAGTTTTTCAAATCTATAATTATGGCTTTCATAAACTCTACCACAGGTATATCCTAAAGTATTCCCATCTTCTCCAGGCTACATAGTATTAGTTATTTCAACCTCTTCTAACATAAGTCTAAGATCCTAAAGCAATCCAATCCACTTCTCAAGTTCATCAATACTTGTTCCTGAAATGTGGCACTTGGAATTGAGCATTATATTTCAGATGTAGCCTGAAAAGAGCAAAATATAATGGAACTATAAGCTAACTTATCTTGGTTACCATATCTTTTTTTCAGTATGAGATCTAATTAGCTTTTTGGTTGTAGTTCTGTACTGACTCAGTAAATTTACAATTTATCACAGCTCTCAAATTTTGGAATGAATGAGTAGGGTTTATTTGGTGGAAGCCATGAATAAATATGCATAAAAAAGAATGATCAGGAATTTTATTTTGGGGGGAACAGTAAGATTAATTACTTAATTAATCCCTTAAACATAGGGCTCATGGAGGGAAATTGAGATAATGTGAGAATGATGTCAAGGATTCATCAAATCAAGTTTGCCCTGGATTGTCAGGACAAGGAATTTGGTATTTATCCTATAAGCAATTAAAAGTCATATTTAGTTTTGGAACAGATAATGACATGATCAGAATAGCATTTTAGAAAGATGAATCTGGAAGTACAGTATAATATAGAAAGAGATAGGAGAGATTTGGGTCAAGGAGGTTGATTGGGAAGTTTAATAATCCAGGTAAGAAGTCATAAGAACATGGACATGGTCAGCAGTAATGGAAACGGAAAGAAAAGGACAAATATGAGATTAAAAAGCAGAAACCAATAGGCTTGGGAGATAAGCAAAGTTGGTAAAGTGAAAGTAAGAACAGAGATGGTTTCATGGCATTGAACCTAAGTAACTAGGAGAATTGATAGAAATAGGGAAAATAATATAATGAAAAAAGATGATCAAGTTTCACTTGGACATGTTGGTTTTGGGGTGAAAGCAAGAAAATCAAACAAAAATGTCTTAGAGTATTAAAGATGAACCATTAGGCTAGAGATTTGTAGGTATAGAGTTCAATTTCAGATTGGGAAGGTTATATCAAAGAGGCTTTAGAGTCTAAACACACACACACACACACACACACACACACACACACACACACAGAGATCATACTTTAGAAGTGATCATCTAGAGTTACTTATAAGCCTCCAGTGGGAAGAAGACAAACTTTCTCAATGGAAATAAAAGATACAGGTAGGAGGAAAACCAAGATAGTGTAGATTCAGGGAAGTCAAAAGAGTTAAAGGTTGATGGTGTCAAATACTATAGACAGATCAAGAAGGAAGCCCAACTGTTATAATTTAAGTAAGTTTCATTTGATTCTGACAAAAATGATGGGATTACTGATTTTGGAGAGAACTGCTTCAGAATTTTTATCAGGAAGAAAGCCAGGGATTTAAGGAAGATTTAAATGTTATCCAAGTAATATTTATTAAGTGCTTATTATATACCAGGAATTGTGGTGTTAGGTATAAAAATAAAGGCAAAAATTAAAAAAAAAAGAAAACCCAGCAACATCCTCCTCCCTCAATAGTCCCTGTTTTGCAGAAGGTCAAAATCTAATGAGAGATACAACATGTAAATAACTACATACAAATAAGCTATATACAGAATAAATTGAGAATATTTCCAGAGGTAAGGCACTAAGATTAGGAAAGACAGAGAAATGCTTCCTATTAAAAAGTAAGGAAATTGGAGAGATGTAGATCATTCATTTGAGAAATTTGGGAAAGAGAAAAAAAAAGAAACTAAATGGTATTTATAGAGCAGCACGATCTTTCTAGACAGAGAAAACCTGGTTAAACTCTTGTGATGTAGCTGATTCTTCTTCCCCTTCCACATTTTACTGTGGGTTGACTTTTTTCCAGTATGAGGTTAGATTTTCCATGCTTTTCCAATTCTATCTTAGGGACTTTTTGATTTTGACACACTTTGCCAAACTTTGCTTTATAACTAGTGAGGCAAGGTAGCCTCTGATTTCCTGAGGGAAAGAGTTAATTCTATCAACAAGTGATTCTTGCCTAGTCTGGGTGGAGTAAATTGAATTGTGATATTATTGTTTAATATCTAGTGGCTATATTTTCTTAAGTTCAAAGAATCATGGAATTTAAAAGCTGGAAGGGACATGAAAGATCATTTATTATAAACCTTGCATTTTACAAAATGTTCTTTTTCTGTCATTCAGAAATAGAAGAGCAAAGCTTCTTTTGGCAGCATTTATAGCAACTTGTAAAATGTAAAAAACAAAAACTTTTTAAAGTTCCAGCTTAGGTAAATAGGATCCATAGGATTATAGGATTATAGACTTGAAAGAAAACCTAGTCAAAATCTTTAATTTTACAGATTTTTATGGTCAATTCCAATTTTAGTTCTAGATAGTAGATGCTAATAATTCGAAGCCACTTACTTTACAGATGAGGAAACTGAGGCTCAGAGACTTCAGTTGCCCAAGATTATACAACTAATAAATAGCTGGGCAAGGATGAAACCACTGAGCTCCATAGAGGTTCATCAATTGTCTAAGGCATTACAACTAGTAAATAGCCAAGAGCAGAATCTAAGTTTCCCAGTTACCAAGTTTGTTTGTTTGTTTGTTTTCCTTTTCAGTGTATAAGAGCTTACATTGATGAATATTAACACTTTTTGTTGATATGCTTATACCAAATGCAATTTATGTTTTTTTTTGGGGGGGGTATTGGTTGATCTTGAGGAATGGAATTTATTTCTTCCCAAATCAGTACAGTTTCCAATCTTTTGAGGTTCCCTTCCCTTCCTATCCAAGAACTCCTGTGTGTCACTATAGGGAACTGGTTCAGTCAACAAACCTTTATTAAGCACTAGTTATGTGCCAGGCAATATTAATTGCTAGGGAAATAAGGAAAGCCAGAAACATAAATCCTACTCTCAAGGAGCTCACATTCTAATGGGGGAAACTTAGAGGAAAAAAAGTAAAGAGAAAGATTAATATTGCTGAAGCTTGAACTACAGCCAGTTTTCAGAGCTCTTCCAGCTTTTAATGAAAGAAGTTGAGGGCATTAGCAACCTTATCCTGGAATTCACAAAACACTTTTTTATTAGATTTTTAAAATTTGTTATATTTATATTCCATATACAGTTTTTATTTAAATATGCTCTATTGGGGCAGCTAGTTGGTGGAGTGGATAGAACACCAGGCCTGAAGTCAGGAGGACCTGAGTTCAAATCAGATCTCAGACACTTCTTGGCTGTGTGATCCTAGGCAAGTCACTTAACCCCAATTGCTTCAGCAAAATAAAATAAAATAAAATATGCTCTATTCCAACTTCAAATTTATCTCCACAAATCCCAGGCTATAAATTTTAATTCTATGCAACATATTATTCATTTATATATAATGTTTTAAAAAGTTTTAGAAATTAATTTGAGTGTCCAATCTGTGGGGTTATCAGAAACTTATCTCTAGATAATTAAAAGATAATGTTCCTAGCTGTTATTAGTAGTTTAATTTTGAGCAGATTCTGTCTGTCTCTCTGTTATTCTCTTTGTCTCTCTCTATCTCTGTCTGTTTCATCACTGTAAAATGAAGAACATGACTTCTATGGTCCTACACAACTTTAGAATTTCTGTGCTTATAATAATACCTTTTTAGGAAAATGTCCAGGCAATGGTAATGGGCTAAGAGATTTAGTTTCTTAAATAATCATTGTCTTAGAATTTACTATGAGGATTTTATAATATTTTTCTCCAAATTTTCTGTTCAGGCAAGGAAGGAGAAAGAAGCCTCAATACATGAGACTGAGAGCAAGACCTAACAAATAAGACATTTCCTCTGGACCTTAGTCAGATTCACCAAAGGCCATTCCAGACAAAGATATTAGTTAAGATCTTAGAGTAATCACCTACTTACAAATTTAATATCTAGAGGGGATAGGGAAAATTAACACTTTTAAGTAGATTTGCAATAAGGTCTGAAGAACTGACCTTTCAAAGACTCTAAGATTCAAAATAGCTTGAGGCCATTCACTGCCAAAGCTGCTCTAGTAGCTGCCTGAAACCTGTAGCAATTTTGTAATAAATACAATCTGAAGGATTTCTTCTGCTTCTGAAGAAAAGAAGACAGGATCAGATTTTAACAAGACTAGTGGTATACCAGATGTTTAGCTAAAAAGAAAAGAAAAGAGAAAAAAATAAGAAAAAAAAAGCTGTTTGGCACCAGAAGTATCCAGGAAAAAGATTGATTTAGTTTTTTGTTTTGAGTTTGTTTGGTTCTAATAATGCATTAAATCTACATATTATTATAGTATATATTTTCTATATAGTATGTTTATTATTATTTATGCAAATATTTAAATAAAGGTTTTGATAGGCAGTGCCGTTTTATGAAAAAAAGTTCTGTATTTGACTCCAAACCCATATCTATTACTTAGTACAGATGATAGTTTTAAAAATATGAACATTTTCATATATATAATAAGTAAACAGATTGACCTTAATGAATGCCTTATAGTTAAACTTTAATATTTTACTTATATTCCTTCTAACCTTTTATATCAAATTTGCTTTTGGATCCTGTCTTTTTGTTACAAATACCTAAAAGTCTTTCAGTTTCCATAATAACCTTTTTTTTTAAGTTCAGGATTATATTCAACTTTATTGGCAAGTTATTCTTGGATGCAATCCCAGCTCTTTTGTTTTTTGAAATATAATGTTCCAAGACCTACAGTCTTTTAGAGTAGAAGTTGCTAGGTCTTGTGACTGTATTTCTGCAGTATTTAATTTTTTTTCTTGTTGCTTGCAATATTTTCTCCTTAACCTGGGAGTATTGAAACTAAGTTATAACATGCCTGTAAGTTTTCCTTCTGGGATCTCTTTCAAGTGGTGAGTGGTGATTTTTTTTTCTATTCTACTTTACATTTTATTCTATAACTTCAAGGCAATTTTCTATAGAATTCCTAGTGATATTATATCTATAACTTATCTCTTGTGCCTTTGGGCGCATTACATAACTTCTCTGTCCTTCAGCATCTTCACCTATAAATTTAGGATGTTGGATAGGATAATCCACAAATTTCTCTCTGGCATTTAAAAAAAATGACCAGGGAATACCTTTACAATTAGAATCTATGAAAAGACCTGACTCATAGGTCTTAACTACTAAAAAAAACTAAATGCCTAACTAAACTTTTAACTATGTTAAAAAATATCAAAAAAAAACTGGTTCAGAAGTATTGATAAACAAATGAACAAATGTACACTAATTGCAATGTGCTAGGAATTGTACTTAGTATGGTAAAGTGAAACGAGTTCTGGGTTTTGAACCAGAGAACTTAAGTTTAAATCTTGGCTCTCTAGATGCTGTGGGTTTTTTTTCCCTCTATGTAATTTTAGTCACTTTACTAAATATTTAATCTTGATTTTGCCATCTGTAAAATAGGAGTGTGGGATAGATAATCACTCAAGCTCTCAAGTTATGATTCTACTCTTTTTGCCTGTTTCTGTGAGATTTCCCATCTTGTGACTAGTTTTATAAAGACTTATAGAGTTTTGATTGAAATGTTAGTTACATGAAACTTTAGATGTCCTGATTTTCTTTACTGAAAAATAAAAAAAGAATGATTTGACTACATAATAAAAGCCACATTGCTGTTTCTAGTGAGAAAAGAAACAAATTAATCTTTGGTTAACTAAGAAAAGTTCAAGGGGAAAATGCTAGGTTTTGTTGGCAGGAGGATTTGAGACAAGAAAAAATTTAAAAGCCTCATTTGCCAGTTTGCACTCTCTGGCATGATCCCCACTAGTGGATGGGTAATCTGTTACATTAGGTATGCTGTTGAGTTTATTGAAAATATGATTCTGGCTCATATCCCGGGCAAGGTCAAAGCTTTCAACCATTAAACACCTTTTAACATAGTATGAGGTTGAAATTCAAATGATGAAAGTGAAATTTGATTTAACTCATTTTCATGTTTTTATGCTTTTCTATAGGAGATAGAATAATGATGTTTAGGTATGCTAACTGTTTTTCCATAGCTTCACAATGAAAAGATTCAATATATCAGTTATAAATGTCTTCCAAGAATTAGAGGAAGTATTAGTTCTAAAATATTTTTAAATAAGAACAAGTAGAGTTTTGGGGACAATTTGACTTTTTATAGATGAAAATATGTTGGCTGCAAGACAATTTATAAAATGAAAGGAAAATTCATGCTTCCTGCAACAATGCTTAGAAAAGAACCTAGTGCATAAAATAACCACAAGTTAATAACTTAAATATGAAAAGATTCTAAATGCCCAATGTATTTCTATTTCAATTATTTAAAATGTGAAATGGGCCCAGAAAATTGTCATTAGTTCTCTTCATCAGCATTACAAAACAATGCTTTTTTCCCTCACTTTTAATTTTAATATTTTGAGCTTTTTAGATGTTTCTCAATAATATAACAATGCAAATAAAAAAACAATAATACACCAAGTTTTGTTTCTTGCAGCTTGAGTACTGTCTACATTTCCTCAATCGTGGCCAATCGCCTTGCCATACACTCAGTTTTTCATACATGGCACCAATTTACCAGTTTATTAGGTCAATCTGACTGAACCAGATTTAGATTATCAGATTGAAGTAAGAATGGAAATTTGGAATTCCTGTAAGCTTGGTGTGCATTACTGATTCCTGCATTTATTTGTTTTTTTCTGTGTGTATATATATATACATATTGTCTCCCCTGATAGAATATAATTTCCTGAGATCAAGGATAATTTCTTTTTTTTCTATTTTTTTGTTATATTTAGACTGCCACTCAGTGGGCACTTCATAAATGCTTGTTGATTACTCAATAAAAAATGCTGGACTAGGAATGAGGAATATCTAAGTTTTAATCCTACCTCTAAGAATGCTCTGTACTTATGGCCAAGTCACTGAACTTCCCTGTATCTCAATTTTCTCATCTGTGAAATGCAAATAACACTACATGTGCTAGCTATCTTACAAAGTTGTTGGATTTTTTTAAAATGGAAATGATAATAGGATTTCAAAGAATCAAATGAGATGCACAAAACCCTATTATTATTAATATTAACTATTATCATATTATCATAACTTTCATCATCATCATCATCACTATTTCCTTCCACCTCACATATTTCTTTGATTCTATGGTATTATTTGAAGAGTATCAAAAGATTCTTCCATATCACCTCTCTATTATTTTCTTTCTATTCTCTTCAAACAATTTTCCTACATACTTCTTGTTTCATCAGTATGGACATCTTGACTAGCTTACATCACAACCTTTTATGTGTCTTAGTCTTGGGAATTCCTAGGACTTAAAAAAGGAACCAAGGAGAAACTGGAGAAGAGTCTTTGAATTTAGCTCAGTCCCTTGATTTTACACTTTTGTCTCTCAGGGAACTTAGATTTTCCATGTCTTTCCAGGTCTTTTCAGCTTAGACATGGGGATCAGGAATTGACATAGTTCACAGTCCTCTTGCTTTGCCTTAGAAAATATAGTCATTTCAAAGTCCTGATGAGGCACTGGGTTGAGATTTGGTGGTCATTTTACTGATTGAAATTCCTACCCTATTTCTCCTTTAAAGAATTAATTGCCTCCTTTAAATGAAAAATTTATCTGAAAGATGTAAGGCAAAAAAGACATTGTCAGCTATTAATTCCTTATCCTGGATTAATTTCCTAATATTAGCTCTGTTCTACTAAAAGAGAACATCTTAGGAAAGTATAGAAAAAGGTCTTGTATGTTTGCTTATTCTGGAAGATACCATATTGGAAAAGCTTGTTGGCAGGGGACAGATTGTGGATGGGTTCTTCAAAGATTTGCCTAATTAAGTTAAAAAGCTTTATCACCAGAAAACTAGTCATCTAGTGATAGTATTTTGGAATGATTGTGTGTGTGTGTGTGTGTGTGTGTGTGTGTATTTGATCATGATATCTCAAAGAAAGAACTAAGGTTCATATTGGTTTTGGGGGATGTAGTAGAAGTAGAATAGAGAATTCAACCTGTGCTGTATCAGCAAAATACCAGAATTAAATCATAGATACTTTAAAGGACTGAAGTATTGATAGCCCAGGTAAGAAAGCAGGAACCTTGGAGGTAGTGTGATATTAAAGAAAGAGTAATAGATTTGGAATAAAATATGAATTTAAATCACTATCTATGATTAGTGGGCAAGTCCCTTAAAATCTATGGACCTTGATTTTTCTTTTTTTTAATCTGCAAAATGAAAAGATTAGATTGGATAGCCTCTAACTTCATTTCTTGTTCTAAAAGTAGGGTCCTATAGCCTGTGAAACAGGTGAAGTGAGCTTAAATGAGGATAATGAATCTAGATGGGAATAGGGGGACAGGATTGAAGAAGAGGGAAGCTAATTAGGAAGTCAGTCCTAGAGAATGAATGAAAGAAAAGGGCTCTGAGCAGCCAAAAGACAGAGTGAATGCAAAAAATACTTGAAAGTAACTAGACAGGGTGAAGTAATTCCCATCACTCTTCTCTTTAAAAAAGGTTCAGAAAAGGATGTAATAATACATAAAAGCTTTGATCAATTTATCTCTCTCACAGTGCTTTTTCTGCAATAGTACTAATGCTATGACATGATATGATATGGAGGAACAAAAAAAGATAATACTGAATCAGAACACCTGGCTTTTAATCTAACTTCTATCATCAATTCACTGTGTGATCTTGGGCAAGTTTTTTAATTTGTGTTTTTTGATCTGTAAAACGAGAAGTTTGTTCTCAGTGATTCCTACAATCCCTTTGCAGCTCTCACAGGGATTCTCTGATTCCTTGTGAATCCAATTCTCTGACCCAGTTTTAGAAAAATATGCAGAGGAAGTTGTCAGATTATTCAGAGAAAAGAATGCCTCTCTTTCCCACCCATTCCACCCCACCCCTCAGGGGCAGTTGTTCTGCCAAACTGATGCTCTAAATCTAAAAGGGCATGATGTGAAATTGTGGTAGGGATTTGAGGGAGAAGATATCTGTCTCTCTAGAAATGTGAAGTCTCTATCTTCCTCTTTTTCAATCCTTCAAGTAACTCCTGTGTGGGGTTCTTCATAATCTTGACCAGGAATGCTGAGGCTCACTCTAGGAGTGAGCACGGAGCAAGCAGGAAATACTGAAGCTTCCCAGAGGGAAGGGCTCTGCTTGCCCCTCAATGACTCAGGAAGGAACATAGGCTCTCTGGGGACAACCCAGCTCACTGATACACTTTCAGCTTAGTGTGCTCACAGATTAATCACAATCTCCCTTCCTCATTTCAGAGTTCTAGTTCACAACTTGTAAATAAACACTTCAGCTTTTACCTTTTTGGGCTCTGGCACGTTATTAATATAAATAGTGTAGATTCCACTTTTATTAAAACCAGCTTGATACACATCTGCACAGTCTCTAAATGGTTTGTCCTCCTCTCTTTTTGCACTCTTAAGTAAAACTGCAAAGAAAGAAATATGGTATTAACAGGACAATTAGTATCCAAAAAGGACTTAATACATAATATTTTTAAAATTCTTAATGTTTTAAATATATTTGACAATCAAGGTCTACTGTGCTTAAAACAACAACAATAATAGTAATAATAATTATAGTATGATGCCTAAGGAGCTTTTAAAGCAGCTTCCAAAATTTACAAGCTGGCAAAAGGAAAGAAAGGGCTTCTCTAAGCCTTGTTTCCTTGGATTTGATTCTCTGCAAACAGTCTTTACATTACAGCAAGTGACTAATGCTCTACCCTAATAAGATGAGAGAGATGCCCTTCAAATCCCAGTTTTGTTATCCCCTATGGACCCACTTCTCTGATTCACCAGCCTATTGAGGAGTGATATGAAATTCTATAAACCGATATGCTGCAACAGAGAATGATATGTGCAGTTGAATTGATATAAAAATGGAACAGAGGAGGGCCATCCTGAGTCAATTGAAACCCATAACCATGTTGTCTACTATGAGGAAAGCAGCATTCTGGATACTCAATGAAGTTCTAAGGTTACAACAACAAACACAAATAAAAATTCCTATAGTCTACATTATACCAGAGGGAAACAAATTGTATTCAGATACAAAAATATAAAATACAAACAAATTAAATATGAGGCTTGGTAGGTTGAAGAAGTAAGGGATAGGGGTTGCTAATATTTGGGTGAATCAAAAACAGGCATTTTCTAGGAGGTGAAATGAGTTGATTCTTGAATGAAGGAAGAAATTCTAAGAGATAGAGAATTGAGAATGCAGAGCATTCTAGGTCTGAGTGACAATGGGCAAAATAATGAAGGGGAGAAATAAAACATCCTGTGCTGAAAAAACAGCAAATGGGGCAATTTAGTGGGAACAGATAGCACCACGGGTAGAAAAGTGAAAACAGTCTCAAAAGAAAGAACAGAACCGGATTGTGATGAGTTTTAAATGGCAAATAGGAGATTTAAGGACATGATGGACTCCCTAATTATTGTTATATGCCTGACAAACAGCATAGAAAATTGATTGACAGGAATAATTTGGGCTTTATCTGTCTCCAATACTAACTAGCTGTAGACCATATATCAGTCACTAAAGTCTTCTGGGACTTAGTTCCTTCATTTATTAGATGCAGATTATAAATAGTGCCTGTATCACAGAGTTTGCTTTATAAGATCAATCTATAATCCTGAAAACTATCCTATAAATGCCAGCTATTATCATCATAATAGTAGTTGTCCATGGCATATTTTAAAAAACACTAATTTTAGGAAAGATTCACTATGAAAGTTTTATTTTAAAAAAAAAGACATGGACAAGAATTATGCCTGGAAAATTATTCTAGGCCATGAAAAGTTTGCACTTGCAAGCATTTAGGGAAAGAAAACTGAAGACAGAATAATCTATTCATGTATACATGTGTGTATGTATATATATGTACATACATGTATATATATACACACATATACTTAATACAGGCATATATGCATAAACATACATATCAAAAAGTACTTTGGGGAGAGAATAGGAATATTTGTAAAGA
This sequence comes from Myrmecobius fasciatus, assembly GCA_023553655.1. Taxonomy (NCBI): domain Eukaryota; kingdom Metazoa; phylum Chordata; class Mammalia; order Dasyuromorphia; family Myrmecobiidae; genus Myrmecobius; species Myrmecobius fasciatus. The sequence goes on from JAJPUD010005317.1 coordinate 142,291, forward strand.
AAGGATAACAAAGCAAACTCCGGAAGATTGGTAATCATTTTTATGCTACCTATCTCTCCACTAGCAATTTTTTTCCAGAGTTGTCATATAAACTTTCAGAATAATTTTCTATGGAATCAGGTTTTTTAAGAAGTCATTCAAAGCATGAATAAGAGCTTTGAAATTCAAAAATATGGATTCAAGTCCTGTCCTGACATGTACTCTCTGAATAATTTTATCAAAGTTAATTCATAACTCTCACTTTCACCTTTTTAATCTTTAACATGAGGGGATTGAACTAAACAACCAGAAAGACATACCATAGCTTTAAATTATGACTCTACCATCTTTTGGATTAGTTTCATAAATGAAATTGAAGTTTCTATATCCTATGTACTGAAAAGCAAGAGAGGAAAGAAGAGAAATAAAAATCTACAGAAAGCCTAAATTATTAGAGCATCCAACATGGAAAGGAAATTTCAACATTATTGAAATTATTAAACTTTATGACATGTCTCATTAATAAAGTTATTTATAATAAAGGACCATACTATACACATCCATTGTTATTCTTAATTATTTAAGCTAATGGCAAACTTTCTAAAAATTTATAAGATATTAGCAATCTCCAAAGATATTTTATTATATGTAGGATTTTGGCTATCATTCATTAGACTTTTTCAAACTGACTGTTAAGATTAAGAAACTCTTATTTACTTGATTTTAAAGTCTCTGGCTAGCCAATAAATGCCTATGCTATTAGTCATGTTTATACTGTAATTGATTATAATTAGTATAACAAGAAAATTACAAATCAACTTTCAAAAAGTGACTTCAAATGTTTTTAATAATCTAAATTTTTCTATAGGCTGTCTGAAATCTCAAAGCACATTATTTACCAGTTTATATATCTTTGAAATCAACATGTTTCATATTTATGGAATGAATAATTACCTTAGAGTGAATATATTTACATTTCTCCTGACATTCTAACTTAGTTTTCCAGCAAATAAAAGAATTAAACAGTGTAACTTTTCAAATATCTGTCAGATATGTTGTGGTAACTTAAAAATGACACTGTGATACTTACTAATGCCACACTCATCTGCCATTTGTGCTGCCAAAAGGTCTAATTATGTTAACTGCATTAGAAAAGCATTAAAACCAAATGAAAACAGAGGAAAACTTCTAGAATTTTGCCTATAGATCCCCTTTAGAGATTGAAAAGGCATAAGAATCACACAGTAAAGATGGTATGAAATCTTAGTGAACAGAACACATTGCTTAGAAACAAGAAAACTTGAGTTCAAATTCTACCTCAAATACTTAACAGAGTATTTTATGAGCACATTTTTGTCAGCCTACTTCTCATTTATAAAATGAGGATAATAATTAAATGTAAAACTAATGAGGATAAAATAAAATAATAATCATCATTTTAAAAACTTCATGGGATTATGAAGATTAAATGCTTATTTGTTCTGTAAAGTGTTTACAGTAAAGTGTTCTATAATTCGCAAACAATATATGAATTTATTATACATATACATGTATATGTAAACACATACACACATATATATATATTTATTTGTATGTTCATATATGTATACTCTCCATTATGATTTACCCAAAGTCATGGGCAATATATGTCAAAGAACGGATTTCAGCTAGATAATATAGTAAAACAGATCAACAAGTCTCCTCAGAGTCAGGAAGATGAGTTTAAATCCCACTTCTAACATATATAGATTATATAATTATGAGTAAATGGATGTGATCATCAACAAACATTTACGAGATGCTTACTATGCCACATGAAATGTGCTAAACTCTGGGAATACAAAGAAAGCTAAAAGCAAATCTTGCTTTCATGAAACTTGTTTCTAAAGAAGGAAAAAACATGCAAATAGCTAAAAGCATAAAATAGACATATAAAGTTGATGAAAGATAATCTCAGAGGGGAATGAATTAGCAGCTAACCAAGTTAAGGATGCTGCAAAGACAGTACTTGAGCTGGGCCTTTAAGGAGGCCAGAAAAACAGAGACAAGATTCAGGAAGGTGGGGAACAGTCAGTCCAAAAGGCATAGAGATGAGAAATGGAATGTAGTTCTTAAGGAACTGAAAGTATGCTAATGTATCTAGATCATTGTGTAAAAAGGAGAAAGTATAAGAAAAATGAAAGGTAAGAGGGAGGAAGATTATAAAGAAATTTAAATCTTGGAACTAATAGGGAGCCACTGGAACTCACTAAACATTCGCATGTTCTCTCAAAGTTCTAGGTAATTCTAGGAGAATATAAGCTTCACATGTTCTCTTAATGTTCAAACACCTCTAATTGTTCTTGGTAATTCCAGGAGAATATAAGCTTCAACACATGTGCCAATTTGCACTGATAGATGGTATTTCTTCAACTGGGTATTTGCTATAACAAGGAAATCAGAAGATAAGTTCCTATCCCAATTGTTATTATTCAAATATTGTTATTATATTTATGAAAATTCACTCTCTTATTTCTCCTAAAAGTTTTTGACTCATTTTCAAATTTTGTACACACTAAAGAATTAAACAAAATCATTAATTTTACAAGTAAGGCCAAAGATAATAAAAGAAATTATAACTAAATTATACAAGCAATATTTTTTATGAATTTCTATAGTTCAGATGTGGAAACGAAAGAAAATTCAAAAGCTAACTAATCCAACCACCTCATCCTTCAGATAAGGAAACTGAGACCCATTGAGAGTATGGTCTTCATTTAAGGTCACTCAAAGGGAATTTCATCAAAAGTAATTATAAACCAGCATGAAATTATAAAAAATTGTGTAAATTATATCAGCATAAAATTATAACCATTGTTTGAGTTACATTAGGAAATGTGACCATTTTAGTCTAAGTCAAAGGAAATCAGTTTTTTTCAATGAAAAATGTCATCCCTAATACCTAAGATATTTCATTACATATAGTAAGAGCTTAATAAGTATTTGTTGAGTTGAAGTGCCATTTTTGGTTCATACTCAATTTATTTCCTGAAGGTAGCATAGTTATTTCCTACTTCTCTGTTGTCCCCTACTTTTCTCTTGTATTTACACTCCAAATGGTATAGGTGCAGAGACCATATTTCTTTCAAACATTTCCTCTCAGTTTACAGGAGCTAGCCCAAGGGTAAGGAAAAAAAACAATAAAGATATTAGAGGATAAAGATAGCTCATAAATAACTCTTTATTAGGTTTTCTATGTTCCAAAATTTTATTTCTGCTTATCAAAAAGTGATTGATAGATTTTTAGGTTGTAAATGAGGTGATGACACTGCCTTGTTACCTTATTTTTCTCATCTATAAAATGGAAGCATCAAACAAGGTGGCCTCTGAGGCTCCTTTCAAAATCTTCATTTAAGATGAACCTATGACTCCATCAATAGTATAATTAGTGTCTCATTATTATAATCAACATATTTATGATTTAGAAAACATGGTTTACACAAATTATCTATCACTGAATTTGAACCTTCAGTTAATAAACAAGTATTTTTAAGATCTAAAATGTGCTATATACTGCGCTAACTGCTGGAGACAACAAAGAAAAGTAAAATACAGTCCTATATCTTAAAGAACTCACAGTGTGATGGAAGAGACAACAATTAAACATCTATGTAAAAAGAAGGCATGCACAAGGTAAAATGGAAATAATCCACAGACCGAAGGCCCTAAGATTAAGAGAAATTAGGAAAGATTTCCTGTACAAAGTGAGATTTGATTTGTGTCGGGGAAAAAAAAAAGCCTTAGTTTGTGGCTAGGAATCAGGAACAAATCAGGTCAAAAAAAAAATGTGATTCAATAGAGTAGGAAGAATATGGAAAGCAAAAGAGGGACATTAAGGAAGTGAAGTACATGACTTCAGGAACAGATGGTTTAGTCATTTTATAAGTATTAAATCCACAATGTACAAAAACATAGCTTAAGAAGTGTATGTAAAGTGAGGACAGGAGGACATAAAATATGTCTCTTTTCGATCCAGAAAAAAACTTACCCTAGTTATTTATATCTATAAATATCCCACATGGAAATGGAGGTTTTCTTCAAGGAATAGTTATTTATCATGTAAACCTCTAATTGTCTTCACCTCATTGTGAGCCAACACAAGACCCTAAGCAGCCACAAGAAGCAAACCTATTTTAACACTAGGAATCTGGATTCAGAATTTAATTCAACACTTCAATTTCAAAGAAAGTATTAAAAACACTTTAGTATCACAGCATAACCAATTTTGAAATTGGATGTTTCCACAGAAGCAATTCAATCCAATCCATAATCCAAAGGAACCTCATTATTACTAACAAATCGTTAGTAATTTGCTTTAACAGCTCCAATTAGGGAGAAATCATTACTTTCTAAGTTAGCCTGTTTCCATTTATACGTAGTTTTGTGTTGGGCATTTTTTTTATGACAATATGCTTGTTTACCTAAATTTATATTCTTTTTAAATCAACAAGTAATGATTAAATTATTTTTTGAATTAGTCTTATGTGTTCCTTTAATGTCTATGCATTATTCTATCACAGGCAGCCAGCAATTTGCAAATCAGTTCTAGTCCAAAAGTCAGTGGTATACAGTTAGTTGTCCCTCCATATCTTAGTTTTAGTTTTTTCAGCTGTAAGTAATGGATTTGGAACTGAATGAAATGAAGACAAATTAGAAAAAAAATGAACTAATAGATATTATCTAAAAGATGTATGACAAAAAGGGAGATGATCCAGTCTTCCAGCAGGATAGATAGATACTTAGACTATGCTTAGATTGGTGGATACTAGATTATGTTTAGTTATGGATATAAATGATCAATTCAAACAAAATACTCTAATAACATTTGAGGTGGAAAATACACTTTCAGTGGGGATGACTAGGATGGGCTGTATGGAAGAGAGCCTTGAAGTGTAAGGAGAATTCTGAAAGGCAGAGAAACAGGCTGAGGGAAGCATATTTGAAGAAAAGCCGTTCATGCTCTCCTCTCATTTGACTAAAATAATTATTTGAGTAGATAAGGAAATTATCATATATGTGTGCATATGTCCCTAAGTACAATATAAGAGCCTTGAAGACAGGAACTGTTTTATCATTTATTCCTGATGTCTAAACCAGTATTTGGCATACAATATTTGCTGAGTTAAAATGAATAGAATGGAATTATATATTAAGTTTATAAAACTAATAAATATTAAATCAATCTATAAAGGTAGTTTCAGAAACAAGATAGGTTTTAGAAACTCACAAATATTAGAACAAAGAGCTTATATTACATCCTATAGACACAATAAGTAGATCCTAACATTTTTGAACAAGATTTCTGTCTTGAGAGGATTATTTTAGAGTAGTATGAAAGACAGATTAAAGTTAGCATAGGAAAACTTATTATATATGTATATATACACATATATATAAATACATATGTTTATGTGCTGCATATATACATGTATTTGTACACTTTGTAAACCTTGAAGAAAGATGTGTCTATTAGTAGATAAATTAAAATGTTTGGGGAATATTTAACAAAAGAAAACCCCCCATAAAATAAATATAAATAATGTGGTTTTCTAAGTTAGTATGAGCTTCAGAGATCTTTATGTATGGTTTAACAGACTTATATCTGTTTGAATTCAACGCTATTACCCTGGGCACCTCCCCGAGACATTATAATATCAAGTTGTAAAGAGAGATATCAACTTCTTTATTTGGGAGTTCCCTGTATTAACAAAATTGTTGTTTCAAAACATTTCTGTCTGTTTCTGGTGTGTGTGTGTGTGTGTGTGTGTGTGTGTCCTCTCTATTTGTGTCATCTCTATTTTTCTATCTCTATATAAGGATATATATATATATATACACATATACATATACATATATATATGTATCTCCCTTCAAGGTTCACAAAGCTTTCCCCATAGCAATCTTACAAGGCATGTAAAGAGCATAATATAATCCTTTTTTCAGATGACACTTAGGTTAAACAACTTGACTACAATCACATAATCAATAAGACGAAGACCCAATACTAGAATTCATGTGTTCTCATTCTAAGCCTAACACTCTTTTATCAAGTATGGTTATTTGTGTACATGCCATTGTTTCTGTTAAACTCAAGATTCTTATCCAATTAATCTTTAAGTTGTACTGGCTATTCAATATTTATTTGTCAAATTTTAAAAATGATTTGTTGAATAAAAAATTGACAAGTGAGTATTTTAAGTGAAGGGGTTTGGACATATGTGATTTAAAAGAAGTAGAGATTTCTGACAATCCCAAGCTCTGAGTAGGATGATGACCAAAGAACTGGCTAGGAAAGATTAGAAATAGTGATAGGAATACTAGCTGTTATATTAAAATGAACTGGCTAGTTTTCTTTGAGAACCATGGAAGTCAACCTAGAGATTTTACTGTAGCAAAAGTAAAGAGAAAATAAATTCTAACAGAGGTGATCATTCTTTCCTTAAATGTTTGCATTACAGGCAAATGTCTGCTATGCAAAGGAAAAGAGTAGAAGAACTAGCAGGTAGATAGCTCTATCACCAGCAATTATTCACTCCCCCCCCCCCGAAACAACCTGAGATCCAGACATTACTGATTGTTTATCCAATTTTGTTCTACACCTGCCAAATCAATTAGAATCCAATCTAACTGCCATAGGACTGACCACAGGCAAGACCATGAAAGCCAAAGGCTAGGGGTCATTTCAGCTGAGTTGAACCCTCAAGGAAAAAAATAACTTTTCTGAAATGTAGAACTGGCAATTACTAATCTTAACAACACTAGGAAAGATCAAGAAAAACAATTAGCCCTAACAGCAAAGGACATTTTCAAAATGACAGAAGAGAAATTTATCCATTTCCTCACTAAAATTGCTTTAAAGTGATAATATTTTCTTTTTGGGAAGGAGTATGATATTCTATATTGCTCTTCTTAATGTTGACTTATGCTTAGTTTAATCCTCATTATTGACCAAACATCCTTTTATATATTTGTTTTTGTGCTATGTTAAACTTAAAGATGCATCTCTTTTGAGATTGTTAAGAATATTGAGCCTTTTCTCCAACTCCAACCAGAAGAGGGTACCTCTAATATCTCTCACATTGATATTAAAGCTGCTTAAGCACAATTCAAAAATAAAACTTAAGGTAAGCTTAACAGGGGAGAAACAATCAAACAGGCTGTTTGGTGACATGAAATAAACCAACTGTTTATATTGACTGGAAATTTCAGATTTCCATCAGTTGTGTGGACTATTGTGTAGGACATTTCCAGTACCCTAGGATTCTTCTTTTTCTTCTTCATTTTTCTTCATTCTTCTCTTCTTTTTGATATGACAACACTATAAAATATGAATTTAAGAGCAAAGCATTTTATATTTCAGAAAGAATATAGTATTATTATAGATATGTTACTGTCACCTGCCTCAAAGGCCTAAGAATGTACAGATGAATGTTTGTAGCAAAAGACAATATTTCCACCAATGTAGAACATGTATACATATCTCTATCATTCTTTATGTGTGCATATACCCACACTAGTAGATGGAGTTAAACTCCTCTCACAACCTTCCTTTATTGAGTGTAGAAACTGGACTCACAAGCCATTTCACTTTGGATCTTTTCCTATGCTTGGTTTCAAATTCAGTAAACAAGGTGCTTCTTGGCATACTGCCTCTCCCTCCTCCCACTTCCTGTCTCTTTTTGTGTATTGTCTTTCCCCTCATTAGATTGTAAATTCCTTGAGGACAAGGATTATTTTTTTATTAATTGTATCCTCTGAACTAAGCACAATGCCTAGCTCTTAGTGGATACTTAATAAATGACAATTAGATTAAATTGGATATATATGCAACATACATATATACTATAAGAAGTTCTTCATCTCAGCACTTTAACTCTGAGGTTATTCTCAATTTATCCTGTATATATCTTGGCTTTACAATGTTGTTTGTATATTTTCTTATTCATTATACTGTGATCCTTTGCATTTCCATGGCTTATAACAGAATTTAGCACATAGTTGGTTGACTGGTTATTGTCCTTGTTCTCAAAGAGGACCAAAATGACATCAGTAACTTAGAGTTAAGCTGCAGTGTATCCAACTATGGTTGATCAGATCAATACAGCACACTGTAGCCACTCAATAAATGCTAGTCAATTAACTGTTTTAATTTTATATATTTTCTCATCGAAGAAATACTGATTTTGAAATCTTCAGTTCCAGAGGTTTAAAAGGGCACAATTCCTCATTTGCCTCCTCAAAAAAATAAAGCTTTTGGAAGACTTTTTGTGTGCAAAAATTAAAGCTTATTTTTGAAATGTAAAAAATATTCTTTCCTATATTCCCTATGAAAGGTAACAGGTTCTCTCAGGAAGAACAGTAGATTAGAATTAAAACAACAACAACAAAAACTTCTGGATTGACACTTGAAAACAAGAGTTCTCAGTACGACAGTGGAAAAGGCACAGAGAATTAGTTTACTGGCAATAGAAATGGTATACAAATGTGAGATCTTATAAAAATAATAAGTGCCCAGTGGCAAGCATAGTGTATATGTAATATTATATATGTATGTATATATACATATATATACATATTTCATATTTATATGTAACATATATAATATATATATAATAAGCATATTCCTATTAAACACATGTAATAGGAATATTTTTGTGTTGTGCAGGACTAAAACTTCACTCTAATGACTCATTATAGTAATCAGATAGCCATCAGTTCTTGAAGATAGTGCAGACTAAGCTTATGCTATGGTATGTCCTATCAAGTTCCTTATGGATTGTCTATTTGTTGTGTGGGGACCAGCTTAGCTAAGTTTGGAGAGGCTTATCACTAGGTTGTCCATAGAATGATGGATTTTTTTCAGTTGCCTAAATCCTTAAAAGCCTTCTAAGAGCTGTAGTTCACATCACCAGAGGAAACATTTACACCAAAGAATCTTTGATCTTTGAAGTATACATGTATACCTCTACTCAAGCCCTACTTTGAGGCTTTACTCTAATCTGGATTCTTGAAGGTCATATATACAAATGGTAAGCTCTATTATACACTACCAAGTAGAAGATGCCTTTAGCTGAGTTTTCTGTCCCAGTCTATTTGAATAGGGAGGGTATCATCACCAGAAGGTTGGCCTACCATATAGTGATTTTTATTAAAGAGTGCTCATAAGAGAGATGGAAGATCTCAAGAGAAGCAGTGTTGTACAGTGACTAGAAAACAGACCTTGAAACCAGGAGCACCATAGTCAAATCCTGCCTCTGTCACCTATCTGGGTGAGTCACTGAAACACAGAGTTCTAGGAGACTCTCCAATATTCTAAGTGCCATGGAAGCCATTGACCTGTATTGATAGATAAATTTTCCTTAGACCCCAAGTTAATCATAGGCTAATCTCAGTATGGAGAAGTTAAGATTTGTAAATGTGTTCTGAGCCCTAAAGCAGACACCTAAAACATTTTTGGAGGTAAAGAAATATTCTTGACGACAAACACTGCACCCCAAACTTGATACTGGAAGAAAAAATTATGACTGCTCATTTCACAGTCTGCAAGGACAGAAATATACTGATACCTAATTGGGTCTCTTATTTTGGTAAAAGCTGAAAAGCAATGGAAAAGTGCTGAGAGACAGAAGATTAAAAAAAGAAGAAAAATTAAGAGAAAAAGAAGGAAGAGAAAATTAGACAGCAGATGCAATGGTGTGAGATTACAATTGGCAATGATACGGGGAGCACTCAAAGAAAATGAGAAAGGGGAGGCAAAGAACACAGCATTAGACACAGCAACAGGAGGGGGTGTGGATTGCACTGGCAAAAGCATCAGCCAGTAGAGATTAGAAGTGGTGATGGGGGCCGTGGCTATAGTAATAGTAGTAGCAGTGTCTAGGGATGATGAAAAGCAGTGACAGAGTAGATAAGCTACAGATACTCTGACAGTAAAGAAGAAAACCAGCAGCAGACACAGCAGACAGAACAGGTCTGCTCTTTGGGTGAGAGGAAAGGCCAACAGCTACCTTCCCCCAGACTGCAGTGTGCCACACAGAAGGCCTGGTTACCAAGTCTGTTCATAGTCACTTGAGGGTGGAGGATGGGAGGAAAGGGGAAAAGGGAACAAGTCACTGATTAGAGAAGTATAATCACAAACTGAATTATTCGTTATGGCCCAGACCACAGATTAGAAATGGCAAATTAGGTGATAGGAAAATGATGGAGGCAAGTGTTTGTCTGCTAATGGTAACAGAGCTAAAGAGTGACAGGTGAGGGTTCATTAAGGTGGGTGCCCAGTATTCTCTGGTGAAGTCCAAATCAGAAGGGAATTGAATTTGGGAAATATGTAACAAAGTAAATAAAATGCAACAGATAATGTTAACATGTAGTTTTCTAAGTTACTATGTAGCTCTCTGTTTCTATTTGAGTTTAATGGCACTAATTACACTAAACACACTAGAGATCTCAAAATCCCTTGAGAGCATCACATTTTATTGTATGATGTTGAATGTTCATAATCATGAACTTAAGTCAACAAGAAATAGTTCAATCAACACATTTCCCTTGTAAGTGGGAACTGGGCCCAAAGTTTATATTTTCAAAAAGATATAAAAATATAAAATTTGTATTTTCGAAAAATATAAAAATATAAAATGTATATTTTCAAAAAGTGAAAAACAAAATAATGTTTGGCACACAGGGAGAAACAACATGCTTTCAGTTAGCAAGTATTTATTAAATACTTACTATTTATTAAATATTTATATATTATTATGTCAAGTACTATGCAAAGTTCTGGGGACACAAAGAAAGCAAAAATAGTCCCTCCCCTTTAAAATTCTAATGCCATAAGAATCAATTCTCAGTCTCAAGATAGAGACATAAATTAAGACTTTGCAAATGGCCTCGAGAACCTCTGAATTCTCAAATTCAGTATGGAGAGTTTCTGGGTACATATAAAAGCAAATGAAAGCCCTGCCTATTGACCAATAAGGCTTCTGCTCCTTTTCACTTTTAGTTTTTAATGAGCATGTACACAGGCACTGAAACCAAAGACTGGGAATAATAGAAGCTGAGAAGAACTCCCAGGTATTACCAGTGTTTTATGACTGATTATTTCCAAGGCCATGGATTTTTTTCCCCACATTTTCCTGGTACTAAATTTGTAGCCCATGGCTGAAAGAAAAGTAGAACTATCTGTATTTTGGGTTAAGACTATTTCCCCAAAGGAAAATAAAATAATTGGCTTCTTATGAGCAATGGCAGACTCAAACCCAAGTCTTCTCGAGAACCACATTAAGCTATATATAACATCTTCTGCTTAAGAAGGCATAGAAAACAAGGTATAAAATTTCCATGAAAAAATATATATATATATGGGCACTTAATGGAAAGGCTCAGTTATCTAAGCAGTTAATTTTTTTCTAACTTTATTTTCTAACCATGTTTAATGCATCATACATCCATAATATATATGTAATAATTATAAATATGTGCATCATACTTTAAATCTCTCTCTTCCTATCTCTCTCCCTCTCTGTCTTTCTCTTTCTCTCTGCCTGTTTCTCCCTCCTTCCCTTCTTTCTTCCCTTCATCTCTCTCTCTGCCCTCCTCTCTCTTTCTCTCTCTCTTCCCCTCCTCTCTATCTCTGTTTCTCTATCTCTCTGTCTCTCTCTGTGTCTTTTTCTCTCTCTCGCTATGTTGCAGCATTCAAAGGGAATAGAGAGTTAGCATTAGGGGCAGAATAACTTGAGTTGCAGTCTTGTCTCTGAACTTGATCTCTGAGGACTAACAAAAAATTTTCCCTAATATGTTGACAGGTGGGTGATGGGTCTTTTGGTTAAAGCAACCCATGAGACAATTTCAACTTGTATTTATAGAGGACACTTCCAGAGGGATAAAAACATGTGACAGTGCAGAGAATATTGAATATGAAATTAGAGGACATGAGTTTATATTCTACCTTTGAAATATATCACCTGTGTGATCTTGGGCATATCACTTAAGCTTCTTCGGCCTGAGTTTACTCATCTATAAAAGTAGAAGGTTAGACTAGATGGCCTTTGACTGAAATCCTTTCCAACTCTATCATCCCATGAATCTTTTGAAGTATTGAAAATATATATATATATACAGTAGGAAAATGGCATATGTAAATGTATTTATGGAAAGCCAAATGGCTTTAGGTCATGGGTGGATAATTATAGTTTTACTATGCCTTTTTAATGGCGAAGCATAGAAATCCTTGTCAAGTCATTCAATAAATCTCTCCTTTATCTCATTTTATTAGTGTAGTTCAGTTTAATGCTTACTGTTCCTTCCTAAAGATTTAGTAAGTCACCTGGGAATAAATGAACCCTTAGACTAAATGCTGTAAAATGAATCCAAATACAGACTTTGTTGAATCCATAGCTTGTTGATTTTTCTTAACTGATAGAAAACAAAAACAAAATCCCCTGGCAGCCTTATGTGTATTCGTGTATTCTGATTGCCTAATGATATTTATTTAGAAGATTGTTCATTTATAAAGCAATAAATGATATGTCAGTGTTTTCTCATTTTTTATGTATGTTAATATTCCATGGAATGTGTTCAGTGTGACTTTACTGCTCCATTCTCACAGAAATGGTATCCAATACATGTGGAATAATAGATTGGATGGTAGCTTTGATGACTGCCTATAGTTAAGCACATAATTGATTTCAATTTATGTCACTAGGAAAGGAAGTCAAATTCTTAAGCAATGTGACACACAGGATGTTTTGTGCACTACATCTGAATAAAGAGATAGGTAGGTAAATGGAGAAATGTCAACATATCAATGGAAAAAAAATTAAAGTTTGCTTTGTAAGTCAACGTAGATCAAAGCCTATTAATAGAAGTCAATTACTTTGAGTTGATAGTTTCAGATCCCTTTTCTTATAAGGTACAAGTATATACTTATAAGGTATATAAGAAATAGTATTTGTCTATAGAAATAGTATATTATCTATATATAAAAATAGGATGTCTAAATTTTCCCATTCTGTCAGTTAAGTAGTGAGCATTTACTGAGGTCCTACTATATGCATAATATGTTACAATTCACAATTAAGCGATTTTAAAAAGAGATAGTATTGCTAAGAAGCCAATCACTAATTCTTAGGCACTTGAATTTGAGTTGTAAAGACAGAATGTCCACATATGACAATGATTTTAAAAAACTTGCAAAGTTGCAAAATCAATTAAAATAATAATAATAATAATAATTTTCATTTATACAAAACATAGATAGATATCCAAGATATATGTGCATATTCATCATCTATTTTTATATTTAAACTTATATATGTATTATCTAAATATATATTGCATATTTCTCCATGTAGTTATATAATCTATACATATTTAATTATATAGTACTATGATGGGAAATGTTTAACAACTAGATCTCTGGGAATACAAAAAGAAAAGGAAGGAAGGAAGGAAATGAAAGAAAAAAATAGGCTAGTTTACCTTTAGGAAATTATAAATGTCCTTTGAAGACCTCACCCAAACTTCCACAATAAGGAAAGACCCATTTTTTAAAAAGTAACATTATACCAGTATTACTGCTTGACTGATAGAGAACACACTAGTCTCCAAGGAGTTAAAAGTCATTTACAAACAAATGGGGAGATTTATAGTCATTGTGAAAAGGCAGCAACATGTAATGTACAAGGAACTATGAAAAAGAACTCTAGTAAATGATGTTGACAAAGAAACATATGATTAGAAGGGAAGGTAGACTGGCTATGTTCTGAGAGCTAAGAATAGCAAAGAGACAGCTTGGATGCTACAATGCTATCTTCCCAATATCAATCAAAATCAAAAGTGACAAGAACCCAGAACATGTTAAATGGATCTCCTGTAACAAACTTTTGGGAGAACATCAATGAAAGTAATACAGATAACAACAACAAGAAGGAAAAGAACAATAATGAGTAGTTAAGATTTATATACAGCTTAATATATTTCAGGAACTGAGCTAAATGCTTTATAGTCATGTTTCTCTTGATCCTCACAATAACCCTGAGAGTTAGGGGCTAATAACAATAATTTTACAGAGGAAGAAATTGAGGCAAAGAAGTTAAATGACTTGCCCATGGCCACACAAGTAGGTCATATTTGAACTTAGGACTCTGACTTCAGGTTAGCCATAAAACTGATGAAAATATATGTGACTCATTTCATTTATTTTTATTTAAAACATTTTAATTACAAATTTAATAAACGCCATATAAAATTAGAATTTCCATTTAAAAAAGTCAAATAGAAAAAAAATTACCTAGATGAATACATACTACATACTGTATACAACTTTCTTCTCTATCACCTGTATATGTATAACAGCTTTAAAACTGTCCTGCCTCTCTGTTTTCATATTGCCTTTTTTCTATTGCTTTATGTGTATTATAAAATTCTTTAATGATTATATTTTTTAATTTTTTTGAGTCCTATCATTAAATGCTTTTCTTCATCTCTTGGCCTCATACCCCATATGGGGAAAAACCAAAACTTTTCTAATAAATGTGCATGGTAAAGTACAATGAATTCTCATATTGGTTCCTTCCATTTTTTTTTCTCATTATGCACCTTGAGTCCATCATTTCTTCATCTTATGATCTATTTGAAAAAAAATTATTGATAGTGGAAAAATAGATGGACAAAAGAAAAGACAGAAGGGACTATATTAATTTTATGTGCTAATTTAACTTTTGCAAATAAGTTGTCATAATGAGAGCCTGAAGAGACTCACACTCAGCAAATGCTTGCTTTTGTACCAAATCAAAACATGTGACTGCCAAAGACCATACTAGTTTTGAATATAAATTTACTTGTAAAATCTTACAAAGGAGAATGATAGAATTATGAATAGTATTGTATCAACAGAGAGCAAAGTAGAAAAAGCAGCTTCAAGAAACTTTGGCAAAAAGCCCAACTACTCATAATTATTCTGAGGGGCTCTAAGGATGAAGGTAGAAGATAAGAAAAAATAGAAAAGATCAGTAACACTTTTTATAACACTTTTCTTTCACAATCATAGACCAGTACAGGGCCTGGGGCTGTGCAAGTGCCTGCAATTTTGCTTGGAGGAAGGTGGATTTGTAGCTGTTGGCTCAGACTCCCTCTTACATCTAGAATCAGTTGAGGATTTAAAAAAAAAAAAACAGCCCAGGTGGTTCAGATTAGAGTGTGATTGTTTCCTGTTAATCCTGGAGCCCTGGAACCAGAGATAGTCTTTCTTCTCCTGGCTGAGCCTCCTCTAGTTCTGGACCACCCCCAGGGACTTTAGGTTAAGGTACTTTCTCGGAGGTCACATTTCCCCTGCCTCTCAGCAACTACCTGACTTTAAAACAAGTCTGGGTCTATGATTTCTATAAATCCAAAGTCAGTTCTGCGTCCCCAAAGGCAAAGCTACCCTTCAAAAGAATACAGGAAAAGGTTTTCCAGTAGATATCAAGGAACCTGAAACACTGTTTCCTGCAGGAATTCCAGAGGAGATGTCTTTCACAGAACTGGCCCCTTCCTCTACATTTTTGAGGGTTGGCATGTTCTTCATAGCCCCTGTGCCCTGTCTAGGGAGCCACCTTTGATTTTAGAGAAAGAATAGACTCAGGCTTGTTTCAAAGATAGGTAATTACTGAGCATTTGGGGAGTGTACACGACTTTTGCCCTCCAAGAGACAATCCCTGCTAATAATTAGTTCTATTTATCCTATACCCTCACAAGAATTCCTTCTATATTAGTCTCAACAAGTGGTCATTCAACCTCTGTTTGAAGACCTTATAACAATCACCCACTTTGGGAGAGCCTTCAATGTTAGGTTGTTTTCTTATGTTATGGCCAGGTATGTTCTAGTAAGGCTTTCTAGGGCCCAGCAAAGCAAATCTAATCCATCTTTCCTATGGCACTATTTCAAATGTTTTAAGAATGCTCCCAAAGTTTGGACCAAGTCATAGGAATACAAGTTTCTCTTGTTCCTCTTGTCTCCTCCCAAATTATTAGTGTGGAATTAGTTCTTTCCATTATATAGTTGTAATCACATTGGGTGTTCTTTCCTTTGTTCTATTTACTTTATTCTGCATCAATTCATGTAAATTCTTCTATAATTCTCTATATAAATTTTATTCATTGTTTCTTAAAGCACAGCAATATTTCATAATTTTCATGTCCCATGATTTGTTTATCCATTTCCCATTGGATAGGTCTCATTCATAGAAGGGGCATTGTTTCCTCTAGCTTTTTGTTATTGCAAAAATGCTGCTAAAAATATTTTTAAATCACTAATATTGGGGTATAAACATAGTTGTGAAAGCTCTGAGTCAAAGTGTATGGAGATTTTAATTATTTTATTTGTATAAATCCAAGTTACTTTCTAAAATATTTATATTTATTTGTAGCTCCACCAACTATACATTAATTTGTCCATCTCTCTACCACTCCTCAACATTGATTAGTACCATCTTTTGTCACCTCTTCCAACTTGCTGGGTGTTTGGTAAAATTTTGGCCACCATATTATGCTGTTTATTCATATTGTGCTTCCAGTCTTGTAATTTTTTTCCTTATTAGATATCATATTTTTAGATTGAGGACAACCTTCTAATCTGTTAAGATATTTCAAGATCCTGGTTCTATCATCCAATAATTTATCTATTCTTCAGTTGGTAAACTTGACAAGTATTTTTTTTAGTTATCAATAAAAACATAAAACAGGAGGAGATGAGGTTAGATCCCCATAGCACACTCTATTAGAAAATTCTTTGCCAATTGACACTGAACAATTACTCTTTTAGGACTACTCATTCAACCTTTCTTGATGCATTTTTAAATTATTATTTTGTATTTGATAATTTCAAAAATGTAATTGTTCTTTATCACTACAAAAAAAGAGCTGCTATAAATATTTTTGTACACACAGGGTTTTTTTCTTTTATCTCTTTGGGGAATAAGTCTAATAGAGATGTTGAGTCAAAAAAAATGTACTTTTTAGTAACATTTTAGGTATTAGATAAATCTTACTGTATCTTTCACAGCCTGAAAAAATATTCTTGATAGAGAAAACAGTAAAAAAAATAAGATTTGAATAACCTTATACCTCTTGACTATGATAGCAGTTCATGTTTATATAACAATTTATGACTTACAAACTACTTTCCTCATAAGCCTGTGAGATTAATAGGTAGCATTGTTTTCCCAATTTTGCAGTGTAGGTAACTAAGTTTTAGAGAGGTTAAAAATAAATTCATTCTGTACTATTGAAGGAATCATCCAAATTAATGAAATCACAGATTCATTTAAAAGTATTTGAATATGATGCTTTAAAGCTTTTAAAGCTCCTTTCTTACAGCAACAGTGTGTATCAGTTTCATTTCAATTATTTTGGGACCAAATGTTTTACTGGTATATATCTCAATACTGCATCTATTATTGTAAATTGCAATTGACTTGTTATATAACTCTGGAAAGAGTTTCTGCACTGATGGAACTGTAATTCTAGGACATGATCATAATTGTTACTCATTTAATAATTTAACTACATAGAAACACTGTTTTCTTCACAATGGAGGCAGGTCCATTTTGAACCTGATCCAAGAGGTTTAACTACCACAGCATAAAAGGACTTCATTTGTATGTTCATTGTCCAATAACCCAGTTGTATAAACTAACAATAAAGCAAGGTTCTCAAATATGTGAATTTTATTGTATTAAACAAATGACATTACAGTTTACTGTGTAGCTTCTCAGTTGGCATTTTATTATGTTTCCCCAACAAAATAAAAAAGACCCTATTCCACTTACTTTTTAAATGGCTGATTTTCATTTTGCTGTCCACCAATGTATCACAAAATTATGGACGAATGCACCTTATAGACTCTGTAGTCCACACCTTTTATTTTACAGACAATGAACCTGATTCCAATAAAATTAAATGGCTTGTTCAAGGTCACAAAAGTAGTAAATAGAAGAGCAAAGTACTTTGACTATAAATCTAACTTTTTTCTTCCCACTAGGTCATATGTAACTCCTTGTTCTATTTATATATTTTATATATCTTAAAAATTATATGTCTTCCTTTTTCTAGTACTAACACAATCTACTTAGTATCTACTTATGTTTCAGGCACCATTCAAAGCATGAAAGATACAAAAACAAAAATGTAATAGTTCCTGCCCACAAGAAGCTAATGTTTTATGCCATAAAATCAAATGGAAGTTCTAAAGAGATTTAATAAAAGTATGGTATGATGAAGTTCTAGCTATTAGAAATTAGGACACAATATATAATATTCAGAAAGGAATATATATTTTTATGAACTCTCCAAAAGTCACTAGTGATTCTCTTTCAGTTAGATTTTGATGGCTTTGTATTGATATATTTTTTCTCATCTAGAAGCCTAATTAAGGTGACAAACTTCCATTGTCCCTGTTAACATTCTACCCACAGATATATATTAGATATGTATCTAATATATAGATATTTTTGTAGGATTTTTTTTTTTGTAATTCACTCTGATATTTGCTTCCATTTTATGGGAGAGTTCATCCCATTCACATTCACAGTTACGATTGCCAGCTTTCTATTTCCCTCAATCCTATTTTCTCCCCTGTATATATTTTTGTTCTGTTTTTCCATTTTGTCCTCAATCTTTTTTTTACCCATCCCACCTATCTTATCTCCTGTCATCCATTCCCTCTTGTCTTAGTAATGTTTTTTAACCCACTCCACTCAGTACTTTATCTTTTATCAACCCTTCCCCACTTCTCTTACCTTTTTTCCCTGTTGTTTCTGCACTCCCTTCTATCCTGTCTCTCCCTTTTCTTTTCCTCTTTCTCTTCCTACTTCTTTATAAGGTTAAATAAACTTCTATACCCAATTGAATGATTAAGTTATTTCCTCTTAGAGTCAAAACTTATGAGATCAACCTTTAGACAATACTCACCCTGCTCCCTTTTCCCCCTAGATTGTAATAGGTTTTTTTGTGCCACTTCATGTGAATTAATTTTTCCATTATACCTCTCCTTTCCTCTTTTTCCAGTACAGACTTTTTCCACACCTTAATGTTGTTTTCATTGTTTTATCACATCAGAGTCCATTCATAACCACATGCTCAATCCATATAATGCCCTGTCTGTCTGACCCAGTAACAGATACAGTTCTCAAGAGTTATAGATATCATTTTCCAATTTAGGAATATAAACATTTTAACTTTTTAATAATATATATTTCCCTTCAGTTTACCTTTCTGTGCTTCTTTTTAGTCCTGTGATTATGGAATAATTTTCTGTTTAGTTTTGTTTTTTTCAATAGAAATTATTGAAAGTTTGTTACTTCATTAAAGCTCCATCAACTCCCCTGAAAGATGATGCTGAATCTCTCTGGGTAGTTAATTTTTGATTGTAATCTGAGGTTCTTTGACTTCTGGAATATGGTATTCATGGCCCTTCAATCCTTTATTGGAGAAGCTTCCAGATCCTGAGTAATCCTGACTGTTGCTCCTTGATATTTGGATTGTTTTTGTTTCTTAGCTTGCAGTATTTTTTCCTTGAGATTATAGTTTTGGATTTTCACAACAATGGCCTTTGGAATTGTCCTTGTAGGATCTCTTTGGCAAAGTTATTGATGGCTTCTTTCAATCAGTATTTCCCCCTCTGTTTCTAGAATATTGGGGCAATTTTATGATTATTATCATATGATTACTGTGATTTTATGATTATTATTATATGTTTATTGTGATTTTATGAATCTTATGATATGATAAACTGAAAAAGAAATTAGAGGTAGAAAAGGGATAACACTGGAAGAAGAGGAAAAGGAGGTAAAATAAGGGAAATTACATCACATGTAGAGGCAAAGAAAACCTATAATGATTTAGGGGAGTAAAGGGAGGGGAATGAGAATTGGGTTCATCTCCATCTCATCAGATTTGGCTCAGAGGGAATAATAGACGTACTTATAAGGAAACTGGAGGGAAATGGGGGGAAAAAGGGGGTGGATGGGGCTCTAAAGGGGAAGGATTGTTTGAGGGAAGTGGTTTTCAAAAGCAAAATAGTAGGGAGGAGGGAAAGGGGATAAGAAAGAGAAAAGCATAAGCTAGGGTAAATAAGATGACAGGAAATACAGAATTAGTTATTTTAACTGTGAATGTGAATGGAATGAACTCTCCCTTAAAGCAGAAGCAGATAGCAGAGTGGATTAAAAACCAGAATCCAACAATATGTTGTATACAAGAAAGACATCTAAAACATAGAGATACATACAGGGTGAAGGTAAAAGGCTGGAGCAGAATCTATTATGCTTCAGGTGAACAAAAAAAAGCAGGGGTAGCAATCCTGATCTCAGAC
>JAJPUD010005318.1:25660-50401 GCA_023553655.1 Myrmecobius fasciatus
ATTCTTGCACATGTGGGTCCCTTTCCTTCTTTTATGATTTCTTTGGGATATAAGCCAAATAGAAACACTGCTGGGTCAAAGGGTATGCACAGTTTGATAACTTTTTGAGCATAGCTCCAAATTGCTCTCCAGAATGGTTGGATCCGTTCACAGCTCCACCAATAATGCATCAGTGTCCCAGTCTTCCCACATCCCCTCCAACATTCATCTTTATCTTTTCCTGTCATTTTAGCCAATCTGACAGGTGTGTAGTGGTACCTCAGAGTTGTCTTAATTTGCATTTCTCTGATCAATAGTGATTTGGAGCACCTTTTCATATGATTATAAATAGTTTTAATTTCATCATCTGAAAATTGTCTGTTCATATCCTTTGACCATTTATCAATTGGAGAATGGCTTGAATTTTTATAAATGTGAGACAATTCTCTATATAACTTAGAGATGAGACCTTTATCAGAACCCCTAAATGTAAAGATGATTTCCCAATTTGATGCTTCCCTCCTAATCTTGTCTGCATTAGTTTTGTTAGTACAGAAACTTTTTAACTTAATATAATCAAAATTATCTATCTGGTGTTCAATTAAGAGTTCCAGATCTTCCCTGGACATAAGTTTATTCCATCTCCACAGGTCTGAGAGGTAAACTATCCCATGTTCCTCTAATTTGGTTATAACATCACTCTTTATATCTAGATCATGAACCCATTTAGATCTTATCTTGGTGTGCGGTGGATCCAGCCTTAGTTTCTTCCACACTAGTTTCTAATTATCCCAGCAGTTTTTGCTGAATAGTGAGTACTTATCCCAAAAGCTGGGGTCTTTGGGTTTATCAAACACTAAATTGCTAACGTTATTACCTAGCTTGTCCTGATATCCTATTCTATGCCACTGATCGACTGCTCTATTTCTCAGCCAGTACCAAATGGTTTTGATGACAGCTGCTTTATAATGTAGTTTTATATCTGGTGCAGCAAGGCCACCTTCATCTGTCTTTTTTTTCATTAATTCCCTTGAAATCCTTGACCTTTTGTTCTTCCAAATGAACTTTGCTACTATTTTTTCTAGATCTGAAAAATAATTTCTTGGGAGTTTGATTGGTATGGCACTAAATAAGTAAATTAGTTTGGGTAGTATTGTCATTTTTATTATATTCGCTCGGCCTACCCATGAGCACTTAATGTTTTTCCAATTGATTAAGTATGATTTTATTTGTGTGGAAAGTGTTTTGTAGTTTAGTTCGTATAGTTTCTGACTTTCCCTTGGCAGATAGATTCCCAAATATTTTATCCTATCATCTGCTATTTGGAATGGAATTTCTTTTTGTATCTCTTGCTGCCGAATTTTGTTCGTAATATATAAAAATGCTGATGATTTATGTGGATTTATTTTGAATCCTGCAACTTACTAAAGTTGTGAATTGTTTCTAGTAGTTTTTTAGTTGAGTCTCTAGGGTTCTCTAAGTATATCATCATGTCATCTGCAAAGAGTGATAATTTGGTTTCTTCATTACCTACTCCAATTCCTTTTATCTCTTTTTCTTCTCTTATTACCAAAGCTAACATTTCTAATACAATATTAAATAGTAATGGTGATAGTGGACAGCCTCGTTTCACTCCTGATCTTATTGGGAATGGTTCTAGTTTGTCTCCATTACATATGATACTTGCTGATGGTTTTAAGTAGATGCTACTAATCATTTTAAGGAAAAGCCCATTTATTCCTATACTCTCTAGTGTTTTTAATAGGAATGGGTGTTGGGTTTTATCGAATGCTTTTTCTGCATCTATGGAGATAATCATATGGTTTTTGTTAGCTTGGTTATTAATATAATTGATTATGCTGATAGTTTTCCTGATATTGAACCAGCCCTGCATTCCTGGTATAAATCCTACTTGGTCAAGATGTATTATCCTGGAGATAACTTTCTGTAATCTCGTTGCTAAAATCTTATTTAAAATTTTTGCATCAATATTCATTAGGGAAATGGGTCTATAGTTTTCTTTCTCTGTTTTCACCCTACCTGGTTTAGCTATCAGCACCATATCTGTATCATAGAAGGAATTTGGTAGTATACCTTCTGTCCCTATTTTTTCAAATAGTTTGTATAGTATTGGAATTAATTGTTCTTTGAATGTTTGGTAAAATTCACATGTAAATCCATCTGGTCCTGGAGATTTTTTCTTAGGGAGTTGATTAATAGCTTGTTCTATTTCTTTTTTCAAAATAGGGCTATTTAAATAATCTATTTCCTCTTCTGTTAACCCGGGCAATCTATATTTTTGTAGATATTCCTCCATTTCATTTAGATTATCAAATTTATTGGCATAAAGTTGGGCAAAGTAACTCCTAATTATTACTCTAATTTCCTCTTCATTGGAGGAAATTTCTCCCTTATCCTTTTTGAGACTAACAATTTGATTTTCCTCTTTCCTTTTTCTGATCAAATTAACTAAAGGCTTATTTATTTTGTTGGTTTTTTCATAAAACCAACTCTTAGTTTTATTTATTAATTCAATAGTTTTCTTATTTTCAATTTTATTAATCTCACCTTTTATTTTCAGAATTTCCAATTTGGTATTTGTTTGAGGGTTTTTAATTTGCTCTTTTTCTAGTTTTTTTAATTGTAACCCTAATTCATTGATCTTCTCTTTCTCTATTTTATGCGAATAAGCATCTAGAGATATAAAGTTACTCCTTATACCCCCTTTGGCCGTATCCCACAAATTTTGGTATGTTGTCTCCTTATTGTCATTCTCCTGGATGAAATTATCGATTGTGTCTATAATTTGCTCTTTCACCCATTCATTCTTCAGGATTAGATTATTTAATTTCCAATTAACTTGTGGTCTGTTTTCTCCTGGCCTTATATTACATTTGAGTTTTATTGCATCATGATCCGAAAAGAATACATTTACTATTTCTGCTTTTCTACGTTTGATTTTGAGGTTTTTATGCCCTGACACATGATCAATTTTCATATAAGTTCCATGAACCCCTGAGAAAAAAGTATACTCCCTTCTATCACCATTCAATTTCCTCCAGAGATCTGTCATACCTAACTTATCTAACATTTTGTTTATCTCCCTAACTTCTTTCTTATTTATTTTGTGGTTTGATTTATCTAATTCTGAGAGAGCAAGGTTGAGATCTCCCACTAGTATAGTATTACTGTCTATTTCTCCTTTCATCTCTGTTAGTTTCTCCTCTAGGAATTTAGATGCTCTACCACTTGGTGCATATATGTTTAGTATTGATACCGCTTCATTTTCTATGGTACCCTTTAGTAAAATATAGTTTCCTTCCTTATCTCTTTTAATTAGATTTATTTTTGCTTTTACTTGATCTGAGATAATGATTGCTACCCCTGCTTTTTGTTTTTGTTCACTTGAAGCATAAAAGATTCTGCTCCAGCCCTTTACCTTCATTCTGTATGTATCTCTATGTTTTAAATGTGTTTCTTGTAAACAACATATTGTAGGATTTTGGCTTTTAATCCAGTCTGCTATCTGTTTCCGTTTTATGGGAGAGTTCATCCCATTCACATTCAAAGTTAAAATGACTATATCTATATTTCCTGCCATCTTATTTATCCAAAGTTATATTTTTCTCTTCCCTTTCCCCTTACTCACTTCCCCCCTCCCCAGTATTTTATTTTTGATGACCACCTCCCCTAACAGTCCTCCCCCCTTTAGAACCCTCCCTCTTTTATACACCTTTCCCCTAATCCTTCTATTAATTTATCCCTTTCTTTTCCTCCTTTCCCTCCTACTTCCCTATACAGAGGGCCAAGTTTTTCCCTGAAATCAAATGTGTCTGATATGCTCCTTTAGAGCCCAATCCAATGAGAGTAAGATTTACACAATACTCACCACCCTCCCTTCTTTCCCTCAATTATATTAGATTTTCTATGTCTCCTCATGAGACTTTGCCTTATTTTACCTCCTTTTTTTACTTTATTTTACCTCCTTTCCCCTCCCCCCCTTTTTTTACAGTATGATATACCTTCCACCTCTAATTTCTTTTCGATTATTATCAAAGTAAAATCAAATTATACCCTCATTCTTTAAGGATACCCCTAGTAGAGATATAGTTCTTGAGAGTTCTTTCCTTTTTACCTTTTTATACTTCTCTAGAGTTCTGTGTTTGGAGGTCAAATGTTTTGTTCAGATCTGGTCTTTTCATTAGAAATAGGTGAAATTCTCCTGTATCATTAAATGACCATCTCCTTCCCTGGAAGATAATGCTCATTCTAGCTGGATAGCTTATTCTTGGCTGTAATCCAAGTTCTTTTGCCTTTCGGAATATCTGATTCCAGGCCCTTCTATCATTCAGTGTGGAAGCTGACAGATCCTGTGTAATTCTAATGACAGTTCTTCGGTATTTGAACTGTTTTTTTCTAGCAGCTTGTAATATCTTTTCCTTGGTGCAATAGTCCTGAAATTTGGCCACGATATTCCTTGGGGTTTTAATTTTGGGGTCTCTTTCAGGAGGTGATCGGTGGATTCTTTCAATACCAACTTTGCCTTCTGATTCTAAAACATCAGGGCAATTCTCTTTCATGATTTCCTGGAAGATAGCATCAAGGTTCTTTTTTTCATCGTGACTTTCAGGGAGTCCAATAATTCTTAGATTGTCTCTCCTGGATCTGTTTTCCAAGTCAGTTGTTTTTCCTAGGAGATATTTCATATTTTCTGCTATTTTTTCATTTTTTTGTTTTTATTTGACTGATTCTTGAAGTCTTATTGAGTCATTCATTTCATTTTGTTCAATTTTAATTTTGAAGGTATTATTTCCTTCAGTTATCTTTTTTAGCTCCTTTTGTAACTGGCCAATTGAATTTTTGGTTCATTGCATTCTTTTTCCATTTTGCCAATTTTATTTTTCAGTGAATTGTTGTCTTTTTCCAATTCACTAATTTTATTTTTCAGTGAATTGTTATCTTTTTCCAATTCATTATTTTTAATTTCTAGTGAGTTGGTGAATTTTTCCAATTCACCAATTTTGTTTTTCAGTGAATTGTTGTCTTTTACCAATTCACTATTTTTATTTTCCAGTGAGTTGGTGACTTTTTCCAATTCACCAGACTTATTTTCCAGTTTTTCACATCTCTGTTGCAGGGCGATGTTTCCTTCTTACACTGCTCTCAGTTTATTTCCCCAATCTTCTTCTAGCTCTCTTTTGAGATTCTTTATGCAATCTTCCAGGTAAGACTTCTGAAAGGGAGACCAGCTTAAATCCACCTTTGTGGCTTTATCTGGGATTGTTTTCAGAATCTCAGGATCTGGGGACTGCTCTAGTTTCTCTCTGTAAAAGCTGTCTATGGTGAGAGCTCTCTTCTTCTTGCTCATGATGTTTAGCTGAGGTATCAGTCACCAGCAGGGAATTCTGCAGCCTCAGCGGCAGCAGCAGCACATGGGATTTCAATTTGCCCTGGGGCAGTTTGCCGAGCAGACTTCCGGTCTGGGGCTGATCTGGCTAGATCTGCATAGGACCACACTTTGAGCTGCTCTCAATTCACCCTTTATCAAAGGTAGACCTGCCAAAGCACCTGCCCGCAAGCAGAGCAAAGTGGCCCAAGGGTCTCCTAGGGACTTCCTGGCAGCCTAAAATCTTCTGGTCCGTCCCAGCCCCAGACTTGCACCCCGGCTGCGCACTGGCATTTGAGCGCCGGGAGCTGCTCGATCCCCTGCCCGTCTAAAACTGACCTCAGAAGGTCTTTCAAAGTAGATATTTGATAGAAGTTCGTTGTAGTCCAAGTGTTTGGTGAAGCCCTCACTCCAGAACCAGTTCAGAGGCTCAGTTTGTCTGTGTCTCAGGGAAGGTCTCAGGAGCTTACAGAGAAAGCTGTCTGCAGTTCGCCATCTTGGCTCTGTCCCCCAGGCAATATAATATTGATTATGCATGTCAAGTCATGAAAAGCAAATATCCATATTAGTTATTTTATAAAAGAAAACACATACACAAAAAAAGCGAAATAAAGTTAAAAAAAAGTATGTTTACCCAAAAAGATTTTAATTCTCTCTATCTTGCTTGGCCATAAACCCCTTTCTTATCCATATCTCTGGCAGGTAAATTTTTCTATGCTCCCCTAATTTATTTATGATATTACTCTTTTATGGTTAAATTATTTCATTTTGACATTCATCTTGATATATGTTGTTAGAAGTTGGTCTATGCCTGATTTCTTTCTTTTTCTTATTTTTTTATTAAAGCTTTTTATTTACAATACATATTCATGGGTAATTTTTCAACATTGACCTTTACAAATCTTTCTGTTCCAAATTTTTCCCTCCTTTCCCTCACCCTCTCTCCTAGATGGCAGGTAGTCCAATATATTTTAAATATGTTAAAATATATGATAAATCATATATTATATATATATGGCCATATATATACATATATATTATGCATATAATATATATATATTATAATAAAAATTTATAGTTATCTTGCTGCACAAGAAAAATCAGATCTAGTAAGAAAAAAAAAAACCTAAGAAGGAAAACAAAATGCAAGCAAACATCAATAGAAAGCATTAAAATGCTATGTTGTGGTCCACGCTCAGTTCCCAAAGGTCTCTCTCTGGGTGTAGATGGCTCTCTTCATCACTGAACAATTGGAACTGGTTTCAATCATCTCATTGTTGAAGAGAGCCATGTCCATCAGAATTGATCATCATATAATCTTGTTGTTAATGTGTATAATGATCTCCTGGTTCTGTTCATTTGACTTAGCAGCAGTTCATTTAAGTCTCTCCAGGCGTCTCTAAAATCATCCTGCTGGTAATTTCTTACAGAACAATGATATTCCATAACATTCATATATTATAATTTATTCAGCCATTCTCCAACTCATGGGCATCCATTCAATTTCCAGTTTCTAGCTACTACAAAAGGGGCTGCCACAAACATTTTTGCACATGTGGGTCCCTTTCCCTCCTTTAAACTCTCTTTGGGATATAGGCCCAGTAGAAACACTGCTAGGTCAAAGGGTATGCACTGTTTGATAACATTTTGAGTACAGTTCCAAATTGCTCTCCAGAATGGTTGGATCCATTCACAGTTCCACCAACAATGTATCAGTGTCCCAGTTTTCCCACATCCTCTCCAACATTTGTCATTATCTTTTCCTGTCATCTTAGTCAATCTGACAGGTGTGTAGTGGTATCTCAGAGTTGTCTTAATTTGTATTTCTCTGATCAGTAGTAATTTGGAGCACCTATTCATCTGACCAGAAATAGTTTCAGTTTCTTCATCTTAAAATTGTCTGTTCATATCCTTTGGCCACATCAATTGGAAAATGTATGCCTGGTTCCTCACAAATTACTTTCCAGTTTTCCTGGCAATTTTTGTCAGATGGTGAGTTCTTTCCCCAAAGTTTGGTTCTTTGGGTTTATCAAACTTTACATTATTATGATCATCTACAAATGGGTACTATGTGCCTAATCTGTTCCATTCTATTTCTTAACCAGTACCACATTTCTCCTTTGCAATATAATTGAAATCTGGTACTGATAGGATGCCTTCCTTCAGATCTTTTTCATTGATTCCCTTGATGTTATTGACATGACCCCTGACTTCATAGAGCTTAACAATTAAATGATATACAACTTATGGCAAGGTCAAAATATGCAGGTTAAAGAGAAATACCTAGATTCAGGGACTTCTTTAACACAGCTGTCATTTTCTTCTCATCCAATTGCTTAACTTTTCTATCATTGCACTGAATCTTTCATAAGAATTGTCCTGATGCTTTTTAAAGTCTTGTCTGCCCAAATATAGGAATACAGCCATATGAAAGATATAGTTCAAAGAGAAGGTTACTGCCCAGAAATTTCCCCTTTATCTTGATTATGTGATCAGTTGTTATTTACTTTCATCTTAAACCTTTTTTCTCTTTACATTTTCTTGTATTCACTGGATCTGGTTTCCTCCCAGTGACAAAGTTTTCCTTCCCACACTTTCCAACACTGCAGTTTCACTTAGAATAGTCTAATTCACTGGTCCTAGTGAGGGAGTCTAAATATGCCTTTTTTCGGATTTCATTTCCAGTCTATCCCTCTACCACCATCATTTAACAACCTCTCTTTCTTTAAAGTCCATTCAATCCATATTTACAATGCAGGCAAGAATCCGGTAACTGTTTTCTACCAACTTCCAAGATGTTCTCCTTTCCTCATCATGTTCAGTGCATGTCTTAGTCTTTCTCTCCTTCCCAATTCTTGCTGTCATGTTAGAGGATTTTAGAATTGTTATTGATATTCCTTCAAGTATGCTAACTTCTTGGCTCCTCAACTTATTCATTTCTCCCTCCTAACAAAAGTACACAGAGATATTCATATCTTCAATTTGGTCATCAAGCACAAATTCACAACTTGCAAGTTCATAAACTCTGGAATTCCTTTATCTGATCACAACCTCCTGTCATCCTACTATGACTTCTAATTCTTCCACTTCTCAGTTCTTTGCCCAAGTACTGCCCTTGCACTGGCTACAACTTCCTCTCTTCCCTCATCATGAACCTTTGGTGAATCAATTCATTTGTATACTGTCTTCTTCCCAGTCTCTTGTCTTCTTATCCTATTACTACTTTTTCCTTGCCAAGCTTCAGCTGTGGATTACTACTACAATCTACTACTTTCACTCTTATTCAGATGCAGCAGAATGAAACAAGAGGAAATAATGAAACTATACCGACTTGCTATCATACTGTGACCTCCTTGAGAAAAGGGATTGTTTTACCCCTTCTTTGTACCCTCAACATTTAGCAAAATGTCTAGCATATAATCAGCATTAAACAAATGGTAGCTATCACCCTCCTCTTCTTCCTCCTCTTCTACCTCCATCCTCCCCTTTCTCTTAAACTTCCTCAATTCTCCCCCCACTCCCACCAATCTCTGCTAGCATCTTTTCTTTTTTTCTTCAAATTTGAATATGTATACTTCTTCTAGGTAGTGAAGGTTGGAGAGAATTCAAATAAACAATACCAAAATGCAAATAATCTTTCCTTTAATATTTAATATAGAATTTTATTTTTCCCTTTATGTGTCTGTCATATTCCTTAAATGTGAACCCCATATTCAAATCTTATATTTCCTTACCACCTCTTTGCTTTTAATCTTACCAATTTATCTTCTACCTCATTATTGTTCTCTGACTATAATATTTTCACAAATATTTCAATGATAAAGTTCAATGCCCTGATTTGTCATTTTTTTTTTACCTCTGTGTAGCATCAAACACTACTGCTTACCTCTTATTTTTTGAGATTCCCTCCATATTTAGAGTATATGATACTATCTTTCCTTGATATTGCTTCTGTAGTTTTTATTTCTCTTTCTATAACTCTTTTGCTAGCTCTTCTTCCTCTATATGCTCCTTTAATTATAGGCATTCATGAAGGTATACCTCTCAGTTCTCCATTCTCTCATTACTTTCTCTTCCTCAGAAAATTTGTTCTTTGTCAAACTGTCACCTATATATGAATGAATCTGATTAACCATCCCTTATTTGCTTTGTAGAAATTATATATTCTTTTCTGCATTTAATTGTTTTGCATTTATGCATTTGTAAAATTGTTAAGTAGGACCATTCAATATGAGTGAATGTCATCATTCTGAACTCAAGAAAGTGAGTGCAGTAAATGATAGGGCTAAGACAAGTTTGAAAATTTAATTTGACCTAGTTTGTATTAGTCTTGCCAAACTTTGCAATGAAGTGATAAAATGGGATCCTGTGTTTAAAAAGGAAAAAAAAATAGAGAAAAAATTTGGAGATGAATATGGGATAAATCATAAATGAAGGCTTAAGCCTGGATACCAGTTTGATGAGAACTTAAATAGTTTGCCTTATTGATTACCTATTGTTACTTAAATATATGTTAAGTAGTGGGGATATGGAGGACACATTTCTCCATGTGGGGATATTGCATTAGCCAGTGAACAAATAGTAAACTTTGTGTGCCAGATCCCTAATACATTGGCTGGGGTAAAATGAATCAAAATATATTCACTTCATTAAGATAAGAGTCCAAGGTTCAAAAAAATCAATTGTGATGCTTTGCAAGCTTTATTTATTTTAATAAGCTTACTTTCATCTTAAAATTCATTTTGATAAATTCAAGTTTTATTTTTATTGAATTGGATCATAAAACTCAAAAAGCTCTGTCCCCTTGCCCTTTAAGATCAAAGGTTCTTAATATTTTTCTTGTCATGGACTCCATTGATAGTTTGGTAAAACCTATAACATCCTTCTCAGAATATGATTTTTAAACAATTGAAATATATGTTGAATTTATTTAGATATTATTAAAAATAAAGATGTAATATTTTTCTCATTCAAATGGAGCCCCTGAGATCTATTCCTGGACACTTACCTGTAAAATGCAGTTTAAAAACCCTTGTTTTAGAGTTACTTTGTGCAACACACAAGAGTTACAAAGTAACAAAGTACAACATAACAAAGAGAGCACTACCTGTCAAATCTACTAATTATCAAGGAAACACTCATCTGTTCAAACTTTAGAAACATATTTACTCAATTACAAAAATAATACAATGAGGAATTGATTACTTCTAAGCAGAAGAAGCATGCTCTAAGAAATTAGCTCTATGGCATCTGTGGATGGTAGAAAATAACTTTTGATAATCTGATTGCTATTATGTAGCTGACCAAGAACTCCAGAACTCTTTTAGAAAACAATGTCTTACTAATACATTGTTGGTGGGCTATCAAATTGTACATACCCTTTGATCCATCAATACCACTATTAAGCCCATATCCCAAAGAGATAAAAAGGGGAAAAGAATCTATTTGTACAAACATATTTATAGCACCTCTTTTTGTGGTGGTTAAGAATTGGAAATTGAAGGGATGACCATAAATTGGCTGAGCAAGTTGTGTGTGTGATTGTAAAGCAATGTTATTTTGTGAATGACAAGCAAAATTTCAGAAAAATCTGAGAAGACTTTCATGAACTGATAGAGTGAAGTGAGCAAAACAGAAAACTGTGCAAAGTAACAGTAATATTTTACAATGAACAACCATGAATGACTGAGCTATTCTTAGCATTTCAGTGATCCAAGACAATTTCAAAAGACACATGATGAAAAAGGGTATCCACCTTAACAGCAAGAACTGATGATAGACCTAGCACACTATCTTCATTTTCTTTGCTTTTTTTCTTTCCTTCTTTTGTTCCTCTCTTTATCCCCTCTTATTTCCTTTGTTCCTTCTTTTCTTCTTTCCTTTTGTCCTTTCCTTTCATTCCCCCCCCTACAATGACCAGTATGGAAATATTTTACAAAATTGTATGTATAAAACTTACCATTTCAGGGAGCAAGAAGAGGATAGAGGGAGAAATAAAATTTGAAACTGAAAACTTAAAAAAGAAATCCCAATGAATGCTAAAAATTGTTTTTATACATAATTGGAGAAAAATAAAAAAAAATTAAAGAAAGAAAACAACATCCTTTGGAATCTCCCTCCAGAATAAAATAGGGAGAATGAGAAACTCAATGAAACAGAGATGTGGTCTCCTATATTGATAAGGCATCAAAATAGTTTTACAATGAGTAGTCCTCAGTTAACTCCTCCAATATATGAAATCCAAACTCAGTAAATAAATGTGGATTTGCTCTCCTTGTCTATGAATGACCAAGACAACTTCTCAATCCTCCTCTTCCCTTTGTCTATCTATGCTGCTATTCATTGTTTCCTGGTTCTTAAGTATCTTAAAATCAAAATTATTCCTTTCACACATTCCTTCCTATATCTTTGCCCTATTCATGGACAATGCTTTTCAGAATTTGAATGGGAATAAAGCAAGTTTGGCAGGCTGGGACATGTTTATCATGAGGTCCAAGTCAAAATGTCCAATAGTATATACTGAAGTTCATGGATCTGTGTATATAGATCTGTGATTGATCTACATAGAACTGATAAATAAACCTTTGAGATCTGCCTTCATCACCGAAAGTTACAGAAAAGAAGGTTAAGAACAAAGCCACGGGGGAACACCTATGATTTAGGCAGAAAGCTATGGATGATGAACCAGCAAAAGAGACTGAAATAGAATCAAATAGATAGAAGAAAAGAACATAATCAAGGAAACTCAAAGAGAAGAGTATATTTAGGAAACAAGGTTGGATAATAACATCAAATGTAATATAGTATAAAAATGATTAAAACTGAGAAAAGATCTTCAGAAAAACATATAGACTGAAATTTTGATTCTTTAATATTAAATTTAATGAAAATATGTAACTTTTTAAACTAGAGTTGTGATTTTACTGACATCCAATTTCCTAAATCAAGAAATTCCTAATATGCAAGCATGTTGAGAACTGCTCTGTGACATGCACTTTTATGTATTTTTCTTGGGGACACTGAGAGGGTAAATAATTGACTTAATGTGTAAAATAGCCAATATGAATCAGAACCTAACTCTCTCTGAATCTCAGTATTGCCTCTCAGAATATAAATGCTAAATCAGATATAATATGAATATTAATCACTTATATGTATTTAAATAAAAAGCAAATTTTGGTACTGAACATTTTAATGATAGCCTGCCTTATGCAGCATCTTTTTAGGCTGTACTTTTTTCCACATCAACCATGTAGAATGAAGTTAGTGGTTAGTGATTTGCTCATTATAGCATGGCTAATATGTATTATAACATAAGTTTCCTCATGCCAAGTTCATTTTTCTTTCTAATCTATTATTTTTACAGATGAGATAACTGAGACCCAGATATGATAAAGTGTTTCCTCAAGGTCACACAGCAATATCTGAGTTCCATTATCCTATAAATTAGTGCTTGGAAGTTACCAAGGAATAGTAGCAGGAATGAGGATTTAGTATAAAATAAAAGCAATTGCAGATTAATAAGTAAGATAATATTCAGGTGCTGTGCACATAAGCTACTCCTCAATCATATCTGAAGATTAACTAAAGCATTAATAGCAACTCAGGGATGCAACTCATTATGTTTCCCTTCACTGGGGAAAGATTTCCTACTTTTGTTTTAAGTATAAAGGGATCATCTCCCTTTTACTGATAAGAAGAAAAAAATGTGAAAATCTGGTAAGAATGAATATAGGAGAGATATTTGGTTAATCAAGCAAATTCAAGAGTAGCACATTAGAGAGGTCAATGAGAAAATGCACCACTACCAGCACAATCTAAATAATTAAAGAATGGAATATATTCTTTGCTCAGATTTTAAGTATAATAATAATAATAATAATTAGAGATACCCAGGCATTATAATTAACCTCCATCATCCTTTCAGAGAAAGAAGGAAAACAGGACATCTTTTGTAAGTTTCTTTTCCTTGTATAGCAGATCTTTTTTTTTTCAAGCCATTTCTATCATTACACTATTTTTTTTAATGGTTCATCCACTACAGATGGAAAAAAAAAGCCTCAACCTCAAGTCCTTTCATTAAAAATGTTCCAAGATAAAAACAAACAAACAAAAAACTAATGAAATCAAGAAAATGGAGATACTACTTCCAAATGATTGTTTGGTGAAATTCATTCCCAATGTAAAACCTAAAATTAATTCTCTTTTCAATATTATCATTCCTTCCTGCATAGACCTTCTCATAAAGTTCAGGTATACATTGTATACATTGACTTTCAATTACCTGATGGCCATGTTAATGTCTTATAGACAATATATTCAAAATAGAACTTTTTTATTTTCCCCTTTAAACCCTTCTCTTCTTTAACTCCCCTGTTTTTGTTGAGTTTATCACCATCCTTATACTACCAATATGTATCCAAATGAGGTCATACACAGACGCAAACATATATATATATAGACATATATATGTATATATAAAATATATGCACATACACATATATACATACACACATACACATGTCTATATATAAAATTTGGTAAAGATACTGGACTAGTTTGTCATTTTCTTCAGCAGATTTTAAAGATGAGAAAACTGAGGCAAACAAAGTTAAATGACTTGCCCAAGAACACAGTATTGGTAAGTCTCTGAGTCTGAATTTGAACTTAGAAAGATGAGTCTTCCTGACTTCAGATCCTTCACACTATCCATGGTGCCTGTAGATAGACCAGGTTTCATAGGCATACAACAATAAGGTCAATACAACAGACCTTCAGTAGACCTTCAGTTTGGTAGGCAGAATCTTCACTTTCAAGGTTTCTCTGAAGAACTCTGGAAATGATTGTGAAATCAATGACACAGGATCATCCAACATGGTGTACCTGCATCAAAGAAGATGCTGTACTTTTTGAATGAAGCAGAATTGAGGTATCTTAAAAGAAATGTGATATGCTCAAATATAGAGATATCTCCACTCCAGATATTCATATGGATTATTTTTGTCTGACTTCTTGTAGAACGTTCTGAACTTGTATTGTTCTAATCAATCACAGTTGGACACTTTACTTTGACTCCAACTTAATATCATTGTGTTTCTTTTCAATAATGAAGGACAACAACCAGTTGTACTATCCAAGGCAACACTTCATAACAATTTACTTGCTCTCCTCATCTGCAAAATGGGAATATTAATAGCATTCCTCTTGTCAGGGTTATTGTGAGAATCAAATGAAATAATATTTTTAAGCACTTTGAATACCTAAAAATACTATATAATGTGAATAATATGGAAATATGTTTAATATGATTGTATATTTCTATATACCTATATCAGATGGCTTGCCATCTTGAGGAGGTAGGTGGGGAGTGAGGAAGGCAGAGAAAAAAACTGGAAATCAAAATCTTAGAAAGTGAATGTTGAAAACTAAGAAAAGAAAAAAGAAAAAAACAGTATAAAAATAGAGGCCAGTTATTACTATTAATTACTACTGTTATTAATTCATTCAGCCATTATACTTACTCAGCTGTCTCATCTTGCTGACTCTCTCTCTATTGCATCTCTTCTATCCATCCCTTTATTTCTACTTACTTGGTAGTCGCTCCAGTTCAGGACCTTTTTTAATCTATCACTATTGTAATAACTTCTTAATTCCTATAACTTCTGACACCTTATTTTCAGACAAAATATTTCCTTATTGGTCTTACTGCCTCCTATACATCCTCCCCATAACTACTAAAGTGACATTTTAAAAACCTAGACCTAATTATATCATTCCCTACTAAAGAAGCTTCAGTTAGCTTATTGCCTATGCAATGAATTACCAACTTCCATATTTGTGTATTTAAAGACTCTTATCATTGGACGACTGTTAAATTTTCTAGGTCATTGCACATTGCCCTTTCTCTTTTTTCTAGATATTCAATGATCTAGACAAATTGTATTACTTGGTGCTACTCCTTACACCTCCCATCTTCTTCATGTCTTTGCAAAGACTTTCTTTCATGCCTGGAATGCTTTCCCTTGTCCCTTTTACTTCTGAGATTACCCAGTCTTTTTTAATCTTCATATTGAATGCTATTTCTTTCAGAAGGACTCTCCCTATTGTTTGTGCCATCCCACCCCAATCACTTTATATAATTTTATATAATTACTTACTGATTGGTGGTCATGTTGAATTCTCCAGAAAAATGCAAGTGACTGACACATAATAAGTACCTAATAAATATTTGTTGATAAGTTAAGTGATTGACTTAAATTACTGTTTTATTCTATTCTGGGCTGCTGGGTTGCCCAGTGGATAGAGTGCTAGGTCCAGAGATAGGAATTGTTTGAGTTAAAATCTAGCCTCAGACATTTAATAACAGCTTCTATTTGCCTCAGTTTCCTTATCTGTAAAATGAGGGGAATAATAGCATCTACTTCTCAGAGTTATGAAGATCAACTGAGATAATAATGATAAAGCACAGTACTTGGGATATACTAAGTGTTGTCAATCAATCAACACTTGGAATAAGATGTTCAATTTGTAGATGCTTTAATTCTGGAAGGAAATTGACAAGTGAGACCACATTCAATTTGTCCTGTGTATCAAATTTCCTTACCACATCTCTTGCTCACATAAGAACTAAGGGATTGATAGATACATTGATAGATGACAGGCAGATAAAAGAATAAGGAAGATAGTATTATTTCCATCTTACAGAATAAGAAACTGAGTTTCAGAGATGTTAAATGCATTTCCCAAAGTCGTAAAGTCAATATATGTCATAGCCACAGCTTGAAACCAATTCTAACTTTAATTAACTTTAATTATTCTAATTTTAATTAACTTCTCACTATGTTTCCTATAATTTCTGGTACCTGATTTTCAGGCAAAATGTTTCTTCCTATATTATGGTTAACAACATTTGGTTACCTCTTCTTTATGGATACTTTTATGATGTTGTAGACAAATAAAATATTATTCAGCCCTTAACTTTGTTCTGAAAAATAACATTTGGAATTTCAATTAAACTACTATGATGGGCATCATATTGTATAATTAAAGCATACTGGAACAGTAATCACTTGTTTTACATTGTTGTCTCTATAACTGTGCTGTGTCTTATCAGAAGACAGAATTTATTATGGGAAGGGACTTGAGAGCTCATCTTCCTACCTTCTCCTTTTACAAATGAGAAAAATGAGCATAAAGAAAATCAGTGACATGCTCAAAAGCATAAAAAGTAATAGAGCTAAAATTAAAACCCAGATCCTGTGTGATAATTAATTCCTTATTTAGGGTTTCAGCTTTTTCATCTATAAAGAAGTTAGATTTGATAATATCCAAAATATTTTTCCAATTCTAATATTACATGACCTAGGATTCTGTAATCAGGTATCATAAGACCTTCACTCAACTCCCAATTTCACCACTTTAGAAGCTAAGGAAAGTCAGCAGCGCTAACCTTTATTATTTTTTCATTAAAGTGGAGGTGATGAATACCATACCTGCCTCATGGGATTGGAAGGATAAGATGGCATCATAATTGCTTTGAAAACTGTTATGCACTATTCAAAAGTGAGTTATTAAATTTATTATTCTTACTCTTAACATATCAGTATTGATAGCACATAAAGCCCATTATTATCCCATGAACAGTTGAACACATCACTAAGAATAATTCTTCATTCCTTTATCATAAGCACTTACTTAGCTGCACCATTCCTATAGCTCCTGTGGGTTGGATGGTGGCTTAGCCTGTAGTTACTTGTGTATATGGCATATCTTGATTTCTTTCTTTTTCCTTGGTTGCTCTTCTTCCTCCTGCCCTTTGGGCCTCTGCCTCAATATTTTCTTCTGAGTCTTCTTCTGCCCCTATTCTTTTTCATTTAGTCATTTCATCCAGTCCTCACAGCTCTGACTGAAACAGCTCCTCTTTGAGTAGAGAAACAGTGAACCCATTCAGTCAGACCTGGATTGCAATCAAGTCCTATTCCAATCAGTGACTACTAAACCTTATCTAAGACAGCCACTGAACAAAGAAAGAGTCAAGGCCAGCATCTGTTTAGTGTTATCACCATGTTTCAGCCTTTCCTGAAATCCAGACCCTGAGTTCTCAAAGGGGCAGATCTGTCCCCATTCACAATTCCTTTGTATAAACCATGTAACTAGCAATACTATTTGAAGCAAGGGGCCTAGACCAAAGACTTCTTGCCTTAGATTGCCAGCTTAAGCTCTTTGACAGGTTGAGCTCCCTGTTCCATCTCCCTGATGGACATCAGGACAACAATCCTTTTAGACACCTTTTCTTTTTAATATGGTTTTGGATGGATTTGTTAAGTCTGGGCTTTCAGACATACATAGAGGATATTTGGACAGAGTTTTAGGACAAACATCATAGTAGTAATACAGTGAATATTATCTCTGATGGGTTTTTCTCTAGAATTCCACCCTTCCCAGAATACTGAACATTTGCTACATGGAAATGATACTAAGGACTTCCATAAGACCAGGGGAAGATATATGCAAACAAAAACGCTCCACATTCTATTTCCCTGAGGATATGCACACAGAAGAATGTCTCCTTCAGTGTTTCCTGTATCTGTCCCCTTCTTTTTACTTTGAACCTTGGTTCTGGTTCTCTTTATCTCTTGCTACTACATGCAGAGGTCAAAGTGATTTTCTTAACTTTCAAGTCTGATGGAGTCACTTCGCTCATGTGGCAATGCACTCAGAGTTAGACATAACTGAGATGACTGAACAACAACAAATTTATATGTTGTTTATATGCATGGATAATTCCTTGACATTGTCACTTGCAAAACCTTGTATTCCAATTCCTTCCCCATTTCCCCATCCCTCCCCTAATTGGCAAGTAGTTCAATATATACTAAACATGGTAGAAATATATGTTAAATCCAATACATGCATACATATTTATACAATTATCTTGCTGCACAGGAAAAATCAAATCAAACTGGATAAAAAATAAGAAGGAAAATAAAATGCAGGCAAACAACAACAAAAAGAGTGAAAATGCTGTGTTGTGAACTACACTCAGTTGCCACAGTCCTCTCTCTGGGTGTAGATGGCTCTCTTCATCACAGGATCACTGGAACTGGCCTTAATCATCTCATTGTAGAAGAGAGTTATGTCCATCAGAGTTGTTCATTATATAATCTTCTTGTTAACATACACAATGATCTCCTTGTTCTGCTCATTTCACAAAGTAATTTTTTCTAATGGACCAGTTTAAGCCATCCACTATCCTGCTCAAAAGTTCCAGCAACTTTTCATTTCCTATATCATAAAAGAAAAATTATTTATTCTGGAATTAAAAATTCTTTACTATTTGGAGGTAACTGGAGATAACGATAGCACCTACTGCTCAGGATTGTGAGGTTCAAATAAGATATTTATAAAGGTCTTAGCTCAGTGCTTGACACTGATTAAGTATGCAGTAGATGTTTGTTTCCTTTATTCCTTTTCTAGTCTTTTTAAAATATTAACTTCATGGGGCAGCTAGGTGGTGCAGTGGATAGAGCACTAGCCCTCAAGTCAGGAAGACCTGAGTTCAAATCTGACCTCAGACACTTAATATTCCCTAGCTGTATGACCCTGGGCAAGTCACTTAACCCCAATTGCCTCAGCAAAAAAATAAAATAAAATATTAACTCCTTTTGTGGCATATGAATTCCTATTGAACAAATGATTCCTTTATTTCCTATTATCTTTTTCCCCTTTGTGCATTGTTTGCTCATACAATACCCTGTTTCTTGAAAGGATTACTCCTCCTTCTCTGCCTATTGAAATCATCCCTTTTCTTCAAGATCAAAATCAAGTAACAATTGTTCCATGAAGACTTTTAAATGAAGAAACTTAGACCCAGAGAAATTAACTGATTTCCTCAAGAGTCAGAATATTATACTACTTTAAAGCAGAAGAGTTAAGATTGAATCTGTCTTTTCCCTTAATTCCAATGTTCTTTGTACTCTACTGTTTCATCTCTTCTCAATACCTCTGTTTGTAGATTTTTATTCATTATACTTTTTTGAATTGTACTATACTTATTTATGTATAAATAATATATAAAATGAGGAGAGTGAATTCAGTCACTGTAATGGTCTCTTCCAGCTCTAAATCTATACTCCTATGATCTATGATACTGTGGTCCTAAGATCTTTTATTAAATCCTGAACTTGAGGGTTGAAACCATATAATTTTTCCTCTCTTTACATTTTCTAAGTCCTAGCATAATTCCTTGGGTATAAGTGCTTAGTAGGTTCTGATTAAATGTAATTTAATCTTCCTTACTCAGTTACAAGCTACTGGAAGTGAAGGCCTATATCTTAGATTTTTGTATCTCATGTGACATATAACACATAGTTCACACATAGAATGTACTTCAACTATGCTTGTTGAATAAATGAATGAATTGTATGATTCTGTGAAAACATAATGTATGTGTGTTTTTACATGTATGAAAAGCTAGGCATGGAGTATTCTCCATGAGAGTGGGTAGAAATAGAAGAAAAGTTTGTTGAAAAGGAAGAAGAGTGAATGAAAGAAAACTGATTTCACCTACTTCCTATGTCTATTGAAAGTCATTACAGAGAAATAATAATATTTACTTTTTTAAGTCAAGAAGATGCTGATCAGCACAGTCATGTGTATAACATGATAGCTGTTTGATTCATTGTTCAGGTTGATTGATTATCTGGGAAATACAATAACTTCATCTCCAGTTGCCTTGAGCCCAGTTGTGAAATAATGTTTCTTCCTTGATATGCTTAAAAATTCTGTGCTTTACTCTTTTTGGAAAATGAGAACAATATTTGACTTTTTTCACTCTTATGGCTAGAGTACAATCTTGTTCACCATGATCATTCATAGATCACTCACAATGAATGGCCCATCAGTCACATTTATTTTCTTCTTACAATCTCACTCTTCAGGGATATAGTCCACTGAATCTTATGACTTGAATTTAAAACAGGAAAAATGTCTAATCTTACTCTCTTTCTACTTATCTTTATTTTCAGCTTTCCATTTGCAATGTTTGCTGAAGCCATACTTGTACAAAAATAATGTTCTTTAACAGAGAAAACACAAGCAGAACCTGAATTGATCAGTTTTAGCTTCCTTCCATTTCAATGATGGTTTTGTAGTCATCCTACATCATTTGTCTTGACTTCTATCTTTTGAACATTTCTTTCCTTCTTTCTTTCCCTCACTTCTTCACTCCTTTTTCCCCAAAGCTGAGGAAAAATTTTTATAGCTCTTATTTCTGATAAAAGCATCATGTCTAAAATATATAAAGAATGGTATCAAACTTATAAGAATACAAATTATAGAGTGTACCCAAGATGGGGGAGACTAGACAGGTTTTGTCTGAGCTCTTCCTGGCTTTCTTCAGATCAACACCAGATCAAGCTTCTGAATGGATTTTGGAATAAGTGAAACCATAAATATTTGGAGTGTAATTTCCAACAGGAGGTATTTTGGAAGAATTTCAAAAAAGGTCTGTTTCAATAGGGTATTGGGTGGGATGAGGCCAAACACAAGGGCCCAGGGCAGAGTGGCATCAGTGCAGCAGGGAAATCTATTCGGAGGCTTTTAGCCAAAATATATCAATTATTCTCTCCTGGTTCAGAAGCCAATGGATCAGCAGAATAGCTGTGAGACATACAATACAACTAAAAAACAGGAAATAGTGAGCCTCTGAACTCCAGTATAACAAACCCACCCAGCACTGGAAAGAAGCCAGCATCACCAACCCTAAGGAAATGTGAAGCCACTGTTGCTTGTACAGGAAGCTTGGAACAATCTCCCCTTTTCTCTAAGAGCAGACTTCAATCTTTTAAAATAGGCAAAAAAGTAAAAAGAACTCTGACCATAAATAGCTTTTATGGAGACAGAGAACAGATCTCATACTCTTAGGACACTAAAGGCAAAACATCTCCAGATGAAGCCTCAAAGAATGATTTAAATTGGTCTCCATCTCACAAGGCTCTCTTGGAAGAATTCAAAAAGGATATTAAGAGAGTTAGAAGTAATATGGGGAAAGGAAATGGGGACTCAGGTAAAGGAAATAGAAATTATCTGAAGAAAATCATTCCTTTAGGAATAGTTTTGGCAAAATGGAAAATGAAATCAACTCATTGAAAAAGAGAATTTCTGAAATGAAAAAAAAAATCCAGTGAACAGAACAACTCATTTAAAAGTTCAGTTGGATGATGGATTTGCATATGAATTCTACCAGACATTCAAAGTACAAAATACTATATGAACTATTTGAAAAAATAGGGAAAAGAGTCCTACCAAATTCCTTTTATGACACAGATATGATACTGATAGCTAAACCAGGTAGAGTGAAAACAGAGAAAGAAAATTATACACCAATTTTCCTAATGAATATTGTTGCAAAAATCTTAAATAAAATATTAGCAAAGAGTCTCCCCCAGGATAATATACCATGACCAAGTAGGATTTATACCAGGAAAGCAGGGCTGGTTCAATATTAGAAAAACTATCATAAATAACCAAACTATCATAAATCATATGATTATCTCAATAGATGCACAAAAAGCATTTGATAAAATCCAACACCCACTCCTATTAAAACACTAGAGAATATAGGAATAAATGGACTTTTCCTTAAAATGATCAGTGGCATCTATTTAAAACCATCAGCCAAAAATATAGATAATGAGGACAAATTACAACCATTCCCAATAAGATCAGGAGTGAAACAAGGCTGCCCACTATCACCATTACTATTCAGTAATGTATTAGAAATGTTAACTTTGGCAATAAGAGAAGAAAAAGAGATTAAAGGAATTAGAGTAGGTCATGAGGAAACCAAATTGTCACTCTTTGCAGATAGATATGATGATATACTTAGAGAACACTAGAGAATTAACCAAAAAACTACTAAAAACAATTTATAACTTTAGCAAAGTTGCAGGTTATCATCATCATAAATCATCAGCATTTTTATATATTACCAACGAAGTTCAGCAGTAAGAGATACAAAAAGAAAATCCAAAAATCCAAAAAGAAAATTCAAAAATTCAAAATAATTGTCAACAGTATAAAATAATTGGGAATCTATCTGCCAAGGGAAAGTCAGGAACTATATGAACACAATTATAAAACACTTTCCACAAAAATAAAGTCAGACCTAATCAGTTGGAAAAATATCAAGTGCTCATGGGTGGGCTGAGCCAAAATAATAAAAATGGTAATTCTACCTAAATTAGTCTACTTATATAGTGCCATACCAATCAAACTCCCAAGCAATTATTTTACAGATCTAGAAAAAAAATAGTAGCAAAGTTTATCTGGAAGAAAAAAAGATCAAGAATTTCAAGGGAATTAATGAAAAAAAATGTGGATGAAGGTGGCCAGCTATGCCAGATATAAAACTATAGCATAAAGCAGTGGTCACCAAAACCATTCAGTACTGGCTAAGAAACAGAGCAGTTGATCAATGGAATAAGATAGGATTACAGGACAAAATAGGAAATAACAGTGGCAATCTAGTGTTTGACAAACCCAAAGACCCCAGCTTTTGGCATAAGAATTCACTATTTGACAAAAACTTCTGGGAAAATTAGAAACTAGTATGGAAGAAATTAGGGCTTGTCCCACACCTAACACTGCATACCAAGATGAGATCTAAATGGGCTCATGATTTAGACATAAAGAATGATATTACAAGCAAATTAGAGGAACATAGGATAGTTTACCTCTCAGACCTGTGGAGAAGGAAGGAAATTGTGTCCAAAGAAGAAGTGGAACTCATAATTGAACACCAGATAGATAATTTTGATTATATTAAATTAAAAAGTTTTTGTACAAATAAAACTAATGCAGACAAGATCAGAAGGGAAGCAATAAATTGGAAAATGATTTTTACATTTAAGGGTTCTGATAAAGGCCTCATTTTTAAAACATATAGAAAATTGACTCAAATTTATAAGAATTCAAGCCATTCTCCAATTGATAAATTGTCAAAGGATATGAACAGGAAATTTTCAGATGAAGAAATTAAAAGTATTCAGATGAAGAAAATAAAAGTATTGCTCCAAATCACTATTGATCAGAGAAATGCAAATTAAGACAATTCTGAGATACCAGTACACACCTCTCAGATTTGCTAAGATGACAGGAAAAGATAATGATGATTGTTGGAGTGGATGTGGGAAAACTGGTACGCAGATACATTGTTGGTGGAACTATGAACGGATCCAACCATTCTGGAGAGCAGTTTGGAACTATGCTCAAAAAGTTATCAAACCATGCATACCCTTTGACCCAGCAATGTTTCTACTGGGCTTATATTATATACTAAAGAGATCTTAAAGGAAGGAAAAAGACCCACATGTGCAAAAATATTTGTGGCAACTTTTTGTAGTGGCTAGAAACTAGAAACTGAATGGATGCCCATCAGTTGGAGAATGACTAAATAAATTATGGTATATGAATGTTATGGACTATTATTGTTCTGTAAGAAACTACCAGCAGGATGATTTCAG
Organism: Myrmecobius fasciatus; assembly: GCA_023553655.1. Classification (NCBI taxonomy): domain Eukaryota; kingdom Metazoa; phylum Chordata; class Mammalia; order Dasyuromorphia; family Myrmecobiidae; genus Myrmecobius; species Myrmecobius fasciatus. The sequence goes on from JAJPUD010005318.1 coordinate 49,550, forward strand.
AGAGGACTGGAGAGACTTACATGAACTGATGCTAAATCATATGAGCAGAACCAGGAGATCATTATACATGACAATAATGTCTATATGATGATCAGTTCTGATGAATGTGGCTCTCTTCAACAATGAGATGATTCAAAACAATTCCAATTGTTCAGTTATGGAAAGAGAGCCATCTACATCCAGAGAGAGGATGGTGGACCACAACATAGCATTTTCACACTTTCTGTTGTTGTTTGGTTGCATTTTGTTTTCTTTCTCAGTTTTTGTTTTCTTTTTCTTTCTTGAGTCAATTTTTCTTGTGCAGCAAGATAACGGTATAACTATGTATACATATATTGGATCTGTCATATATTTTAACAGTTAACATGTATTAGGCTACCTGTCATCTAGTGGAGAGGATGAGGGGAAGGAGTGAAAAATTTGGAACAGAAGGTTTTGCAAGAGTCAATGTTGAAAAATTACCTATTCAAAATTATGGTATATGAATGTTATGGAATATTATTGCTCTGTAAGAAATGACCAACAGGAGGATTTTAGAGAGGATTGGAGAAACTTGCATGAACTGATGCTGAGTGAAATCAGCAGAACCAGGAGAACATTATACACAGCAACAAGACTATACAATGATCAATTTTGATGGACATGGTTCTCCTCAACAATGATGTGATTCAAACCAGTTGTGCTGCGATGAAGATAGTCATATACATCCAGAGAGAGGCCTGTGGGAACTGAGAGTGAACCACAACACAGCATTTTAACGCTTTCTGTGAATATTTCCATGCATTCTGTTTTCCTTCTTAGGTTGTTTTTTTTCTTCTTCTCTTTCTAGATCTGATGTTTCTTGTGCAGTAA